>VZTV01066505.1:3280-20229 GCA_013400875.1 Anhinga rufa
GCCTGTCCAGGTCTTGCTGGATGGCAGCACACCCTTCTGGTGTATCAGCCACTCATATCAGCCTGGTATCATCGGCGAACTTGCTGAGGCTACACTCCATCCCTTAGTCCAGGTCATTGATGAATATATTGAGCAGCACTGGACCCAGTACAACCCCTGGGGAACATTGCTAGCTATGGGCCTCCAACCAGACTCTGCACTATTGATGACAGCTCTCTGAGTTCTGTTGTTAAGCCAGTTCTCTATCCACCTCACTGTCCTCTCATCCAATCACACTTCCTTAACTTGTCTATGAGGATGTTATGGGAGACAGTGTCAAATGCCTTACTGAAGTTGAGATAAACATGATCCACTGCCCTCCCGTCATCAACCCAGCCAGTCACCCCATCATAGAAGGCTATCAGGTTGGTCAAGCATGATCTTCCCTTGGTGAATCCATGCTGACTGCTTCTGATAACACACACACACAGAGTTTAGGACAGTGAGGAAAAAATGTGTCATGCTTATCAAGGTTAACTTCCCAGAAAAAAAGTTTGTGTTTTCCAGCCTTTGCCCTCCCTGTGGTCTCCTCGAGGGAGGAATGTTCTCCAGAGGCATGCTGACAGAGGTCACCACACACCCAGGCCCAAAGGGACATCAATGATATTGCTGGCCAGCACTGCTGAGATGGGCTCTGTCAGCTGGGCAGCGGCTGCAGGACAGACTGGGCTCCCCGATGCCATGGGCACCCAGCTGCACGTGGGGGCCTCACAACATGGCATCGGGTACCTCCGCCCCTGCAGCATGGCTCAGGGAAAGCTGCTGACCCCACTGAGCACCCAACCCTCTCTACTAGGTGCTGGCTCCTGTCCAAGTCAGAAGGTTATACCTCACTTTTGGACGGCACTCTTATACAGCAGGCTGTTTGGTACCCCAGTGCCCTAAAAGGTTTACGAAGTATTTACAAGATGGCTAAGTGGTTACACAAGGCAACCTGAGCTGAAACAAAAAAAAACAACCCACAAACCAAAAGCCAAGAAACCCAACCACAAAACCACCCAACAAACAAACAAGAAAGAATTTCTGTAGTTTGGCTAAAGAGGAACAAAATACCATACTGTGCATACTGGCAGAATTAAATAAGCGAAAACAAGAATTCAGAGTAACAATGACCAACTGTAAGAGAAGGGGATTAAACTTGGCTTGACAGAAATTACAAAAAAATAAATAATAAAACCCCCAAAGCTCTAGACAGTATTGTCAGATAGGTGCTGGTCAGTCACCAGCACTCCACCGTGGCCCCAGAGTTCTTTGAGCGTTGTTATACTTAAAAAACTTTAAGAGATATTCTGCAGGAGGTAATCCTCCTCTGGCAGTGACCTGAGGTCTGTCCCTGGAACTCCCTCTAAAACTTTTACTTTCAGCTACTCATCTGCAGCATCAGATCAATAGCTCAGCAGTACCTCCTCCTGCTCCCGTGGCTGCTGCCGTTCCTGTGCCAAGGTACATAGCATCAGCATGCACACATTTTGTAACTGGGTCTCCCTGTCTCTGTTTCTACAGGCCCTGAGTATGCACAGCTTGTCCACAAACCCTGCTCTCCAGAATATTGGTTTTCAGCGGGGCTATGCCAACTTGTATCTACCCTTTGAAGTGACAGTGGTTTTAGTTTGATGGGGGGAGAAGATTGCTCTTCAGAAGGTGCTTTCTTTTTGAAAAACAAATGTATCGACATTTAACAAAAAAAGCAAAGCTAAAACCTCAATATTGTGAAAAATTTACAAAAAAAAAAAAAAGTAAATCACTATGAATCACTTAATTACCCAAGTGAAAAGGAATGGACAGGAGCCAACACCACTCCTGCCTGAAGGACACAGAAGTACCTATCAACTGGATACAGACAAGAGACAGGATCTTCCTCCACTTCATCTGATAAATCCACACCTGATAACACAGTACCATTTACAGTGGTAACACCTCACCCACTATAATTCATAGTTCTGCATTGTTCACACACAAGAGCACAGTCGTTCCGGCAGGGAAGGCTCACCACCACCTGTGGAAAGCAGCAAAAGAAACTGAGGGGAAGAAAGTAGCAAGAAATCTGAAAGGTATCCAGGGCAGTGTGAATATTCTGTTCCCCACCAATATTAGTTGCAATACAGCCTAGAATTGCACTGCTAGCCTTGAACACCTCAGCAAATCAGAAGGATGAATTATTTATGACAGACAGTTTAGGCTTCATACTGAGGACAGTGGAGGTGCTTATCTTCTGCAGTGCCTTCTTCAGGATGTCTCTCCCTGCTCCCCTGCTAGAACATTGGAAGTGATATTAGCAATGCTGCTGCATAATTAAAAACATCATGTTGTCATTGTTTTACAAACCTTTACCAAACTTTAATTAATTTGGTGGTAACATTCCATGCCAGTTATTTTTCTCCAAATTATTTGAGAGAGCAACTGTTAAATTAAACGTTCCTCCTCCTAACTTCCACACTACAGCATGCCCAAGCTGTGGTGGTATTTATGAACCCTTTGTGAGAAGCAGAAATAAGTGTCACATGTGCTCCACAGAGCTGCTAGAAATCTGCGGTGGATTTGTCATCACAAATACAGTCTTGAGTGGTACTGTTTCGGTTCTGCACAAGAGCAGATCTTCTCTACAAAGGCAGTATGTGAAATGAGTGTCCAGCCACTGGCAGCAGAAAGATGGCATCTCCACTGCTCTCAGTAATCTTCCTGCTGAGTCCGCTAATTATAAAGCCAGAGCAACAATTGTTATTTTATATTCTAATTACCTGCTTGACAAAGGCCACCACATTTCCCTAAATCCCCATTTAGCCTTAGCTCTACAAAATTAAATCATTCTTAAGCATTTGTCAGAGGTCAAGAATTCAAAGCAGCACTTGGTAAATCAGGTCAGTGAGTCTTAAGTGCATGCCTTATTTTGGCTAAAATTCATCTAACTATAACGCAAGGGTGCTGAACAGGGTGTTTATACCGTAAGTAGACATAATTTTTTACTTCTCCTCATTGTTCATGACACGGTCCCAAAGCAAATTTACAGCAAGCTTTTAAAAATAGCATTAATAATCTTAGGGGCTGTATTAAGACCCTAATTAAGATAGTATATGAATGTTTCCTTCTAGCTCGTGAGATGACAGATTTAAGCTATAGTCACCGGACTCCTTAAGGAATTTATTTTCTTAACACCATTTTGGGAAAGATGGTTGTCATTCCTGCCTCAATACAGTGTCAAGACATCAAGTCAGAGGTCTTGGTGTGACCTGTTAGTTATGTTTAGGACGCAGCTTCTCAGGAGATGCTGTATTTCACAGCGTAACTCCCCTGGACTCTGGCTGCAGCACCTCTGAAAGTGCTTTCCAAGATGACAAGCCCACGAAAGGAAGAGTATTCTCATAAGTGTGCAAAGGCTTTGCTGAGGTGACCTTTCTAACTTCATGCAGGATCTCCTCAGCAGAAGCAAGAGTGGGGCCTGGTTTCCGATGAACGATGTGGCTGCTTCAGCACCAAGACCAACCTTCATTCGGTACTACTGCTCACCGTCCACTGCTCAGCTGGCAACTTTGGTAACAAAATGAGATGGATTTATGAAACAAGCTCCTCTTTTTCCCACAGCCCAGGTTCACCTGCAGGGTAAATCCCTCCTGTGTGCTGCAGTTGCAGGGATCACAGCCAGCCTTAGAACAGGCTATTCCAGAGTCCTCTCATTAGAAACATCAAGTGCTGGCACTTCTGACTGCTGTTGTTGGAGCTGCGAGAGTTCAGCCTGCTACAAATTAGGCCTACAGTTTTCTGGGAGCTGTGAGCTCAAAAGAAGCGCTGACAAAAGGAAGTCCAAGCAATAAAGAAGAGGTCATAATTCTGACCCCAATTTTGTATCATCAGTCCCAAACACAACTTTTGCCTGAACAGGTTAGCCTTGAGAAACCATGCAAAATACACCACAGTTGAATGAGGTATTGCCACCGGCCTCTCCCTCTGCTCATAGCAAGGCAGAAAAAGACACCTCTGACTTTTCAGTAAGAGTTAACCCTCGATTCAACTTTCAGCTTAGATTAAATATTCCTCTCTTCAGAGGTTAACATATATCACTGGCTTTTTTTTTTTTTTGCTAGATAAACAGCACAAAGGCTTCTTGCTTGAAACTATTGCCATTTAACAATGTGTATCCTAGAAAGCTGTAAATGAGTCCTGATTTAACTGAACTGACAACTAATTATTACTGAAAGCAATTGTATACTCTCAGTGACCAAAGCTTTCCTGGCAGAGCTCGCTCTCTGGATTTATCATTAACATCTACATCCTAACACTGCTAAATAATTCAGCAAAGCATTTAGCCTTCTGTCCTTGCCTCTCTACCCAGAAACCGCCCTCACTATTTAGTATGTGTTCCAGCAACAGGGAGGAAAAACCTGCCTGGATCGTGGTTCATCCTCGCGCTGCATAACTCAGGGGGAACCTTTGCTCTCAACATAGAAGCACGGGTTTTATTTATTTTGCTAGAAAAAAGTGTTTATTAGATACCTAAATATAGAGCATTATTTATCCACATGGAGTCATGACCATGTGGGCTCAGATTCACATGCAAATTCCCTTTTTAATAATCCTAATGCAGGGAGCGCTCCAATCAGAGTGCTATCAGCCCCGGCTCCCTGATACCTGATGCCAGCTTTGCTGGTAATGTAGGCCACCGAAGCAAATCCAGAGAGATTGAGTTGGAAGTGGAGAGAGGCTCTGAGATCTATTTGCTTGGCTTCCTGACGAGGGGGGGGCGCCTAACTTCTTTTTTTCTTTCCACTGTAAACGGGATATCATTTAAGAGGGATCATTAGCTGAGAGCAGCCCAGCTGGGTCAAGGCTGGGAGGCGGGGACACGGTTGCAAGCAGTGAAGCAAGGTGGAGGCATGAAGACAGAAGACCAGGTTAATAAAAGCATGAGGTGGCTCTTAGGCAGCAGCTGGAGAAAATTTGGCCATGCTGACAGGGGAAACTACGACTGGCTAAACAGTGAACCAGGTGGGCCGCTTCTGGAAACAGAGCTTCAGGTCTGTACCCCCCTGCTCATCTCCGCGGCACATCCTTTGACTTTGCATGTGTGTGTACGTCTGTGTAATGCCTCAGTGTATAGCACAGAGTAAATACCTGGGTATTGAGACATATCAAAGCAGTAATGCTCAATTACATGGAGTCTGAGCATTTATTTATTGCTGTTAAGTTGTTTTAAACATATTTGTGGGGAAAGAAAAACATTAGATGGAAAAATCTTGCTAGAGCGGCAGGTAAAGAAGTTTATTTCTTTTAAGCATAATGCATTCTGCTATTCCTTGATTTACTTTCTTTTAAATACATGTTTATGCTTTGGATCTTGTCCCATGAAGCCTTTCTGCAGATGTTAGGAGTCAGTAGCAGTCAGCAATGAACTCTTGTTCCCTAAGCTGTGCGCTGATTACTTCTGCGAGAGAGGATCATATGCAGGCGAGTGGGGGAAGGGAAGCAGCCCTCCGAGATCAAAATACAGCCTGCCTTTCTGGCTTTGTCTGGGATACAGCAAAAGAGTTTCTCTGATCATAAAGAATAATTTAAGGTGCATATACATCCCCAGTAAATGTCCAAATCAAGTAGCGTTAGCAAATGAACTGGCCCCACTAGTTGGTTGAGATATCAAGTGTACTGTGGTGAAATAAAAGGGGGGGTGTCAAAACAGGAGAAAAAGTAGTTTTAAATGCCTCTACAATTTTAACAAAGTCTACCTCATCAGTAACACTGCCAGAGTTAGAATGGCAATGGCAACGTCTTCACACCTTGAGACTGGTTTTGCCTGACAGTGAGAAACAAACAGCATCACCAGAGTCACATTCTAACAAGCATTTGAAAAAAGTCAGTGTAAGTCTAGGCTTACTTTAAAATTATGTGTCATTATTAATGTATACAAAACCACATCCAAATGTTTTTCTGTTTGCCAGTGTTATATGTTTTTGCTTTTTACAAGCAATAATGAATCAGCTTTAAGAAACAGAATGGAGCTTGGGAAAGCACCTATGCATGGACCACAGCCTAATGACTTCCAAGGAGACTTTGTTCCAAATCCACTTAAAACATTTCAGAAGTATCAGTTTCCTGATTTAACTTCAGGGATATTAGCTATATTAATAAAAATATTTTAATAAAATTCTAAGTACCCTAGCAAATCATTAACAACATAATAAATCCTAGCACCAATCAAACAATCACTTCAATGGGAAGTGAGCAAAATAAACTTTCTTTTTTCTATCCTTACACAAAAGCTTTCTTTAAACTCATGTTTGGACTTATTAGGTCATTCCCTTCAAAGCCAGGTTCTAGGCTTCTTTTGTCTATACAAAGAGTTCAATTCTAAACCCATTCCATTGCTCATCATGGAAATGCTACACTCTGCATTTCATTCCTTTACCAACAGGCAAGAGTAAAAGCTCATCTAAACTGATATGGATCACGTAATCTGTAAGCTGGCAACTGTACACGCTCAGAATGTTAAAAAAAATTGTAGGCAGAGAGATAACTAGTGAAAGGCTTTACTACTTCTAGTCTGTGCTCAGGGTTTTGGAAAACTGACCCTCTGCTTCAGTCCCTACAAAGATATAAATGAAAAGAAGAGGGTAAACATGAGCCTGCAATGGCTAAACCATCCTACTAAAAATCAGTTCTGGGAAAATAGAGGACTTTCTAGAAACATAATCCCTTTTGCCTCGGTGCCCTTTTCTGCCTCTCTCTTTATAAAGGATATTTTCCCTGTATTTATGTGTCTCTAGCTTATTTCATGCTGGAAGTCAGAGCCTTATTTTTGTCAATTACAAATCTAACAATAGCTGCTTGTGATGACACGGGCAGAGCATGCTGACCTCTAGTGAAGCAGCAGCATCGAAACCAAACCAGTGAAGAAAACACTCCCAAATAATTCCCTCAGTCACTTCGTATGCTTTGTTTGGAAACTTCCAGATGTTAGAGAGTAGAGGATTTTACTTTATATATGTTCTGCAATTGGTTTATTCACTTAGACTTTCATTTCAATTACTGAAGATTCAGTTTCGTTTCTAAATAGTCTTATTTTCCAGTTCTGGCAGCTATTTCTGATACCTATACACACTGGTTCTTCTTCTAGTTTTAGAGCTTCAGTTTTAGAAGTTAGTTTTAGTTCAGTTTAGAACTTCAGTTTTAGTTGAGAGCTTCAGAGCAAATATTTTTTTTCTAAGGGACTTTTGTTTAATTTTATTAAAAATATTTATATTTAATATAATTTTTTAAATGGCTATAAGATTTTCCAAGTTTTGCAACGTTCTTCAGTAGCCCCTTAGCCACTCATCCCACAAAACCACAACAGAAAACCAGAGACTAATACTGCTCAGTTGTCTCACAATACATCTGATATATAGCTGGATATACCTACAGGAAGTTAATCAGCTTTTTGAACTACATCTCAGTGTAGAATCAGTCCATGTAAAATGTTTGGCAGGAGGCAGTATCAAAATGGGCATGTAACTCCCTGGGATTTATGCATCAGGTTCTGGGCATCTGTGAAGCAATATTAACTTGTTACAAACAATTTCACCTGAAATAATACAGTACGTAGCTGTTATTAATCCTACCTGAGGTACCTACTACTATTTTGCAGATTGTAGTAAAACACACTTACTGTTCTTTCACAACTGCACGGGACATGGTATTCACTTTATTACTAGCCAGTCAGTGTGCTACTCTCCCCACCTTGTTTTATATACATTACTGAAGAGATAGTTACCGGGCACTTGTGTAGTTACCTTGAGTAGAAGAATAGAATAGCATAGAATAGCATAGACTAGACTAGACTAGTTCGGCTGGAGGAGACCTACAACAATCATCTAGTCCATCTGCCTGAGCACTTCAGGGAGTACAAGAAGCTATAAACAGTTTCATAATTACCTATGTCATTTTTGCCCAGATCCCTTACTGTAATAAAGTACTCACAGGCTCAGGGCACCACTCTTTCACCTTCAGAGACAGCAACGCAGATGCAGAATCTCTGCAGACCAGACCCAGGGATCTCAACCCCGGCACTCAAAGTGAGGTATAACTAATGAATAACCCACAACAAACACCTCAGCTGAACTGTCTTGCCCTGCCTAGAGCATTCAGTAACAGAGACAGGAATACAGCTCCCAAGAAAAACATTTACTATCCGTAACTAGCAGACTGTCCTCGCTCTTCATCCAGTCTCCCGACTCAGTCACTACATATTCTACAAATTCTGCAACACGTTATCCTGAGTTATTGCAGTTTTCTTCCTTAAACAATCTATCACAACCCAAGTAGGCACTTTGTACGCAACAACATAATTAAAAATTATGTGCATTGTGGATCAAAATAAGGATTCACAGCTTTCCAAAACACTGGCATTTATTCAGTCTTGAGAGCTTGAATTTGAAACTTTAGAATCAATAGGTTACTCTTGGAGGGCTTTTGAAAAAAGAGTTTTCAGCCCGGTAACCATGCTGACACCCAAATGAATCTAGGTTATCCTCTTATACCTGTTTCACAGACTGTGGCCATCTGAGCTAGCTCCTGCTACAAACAGTTTCTCTTCCATTTTCTTACTGTTAGATGCAAATTAGACCCTCTAACATTAATACATTTTACATATTTCTGTTGACGATATTTGTTTGCAAGACCCAAGACTGCTGGGTTCCAGTAGAGGCTTTGGAGCAAAGTATTCCCCAAGATCCAAGACCATTCGTTAATGCCTTCCCTCTAGCTTAACCTTTCCTTCCCCTGCCTCCCACTTTATCATTAGCCCCTTCCTTTTGCTTCTTCTGCAAAAAGCATGGGACTGGTGCAGTGAGAGAGGAGCCCCAGAATTTGTTCCTCAGAATTCTTCTCAGCCTTATCCAGTCCTACTGCCTTCATGCTTGGTTCCCTTTTGGTTTTCCTCCCCACAGCTTTGCATCTCATGCATCCTCCTCACAAGCCAAGGCTCTCCATCCACACTAGTGCGCAGTTCTGGTCAGCACCCTTCTCCACTCTGCCCTCCCCTCATGAGTCCACAGCTCTTCACTTCAAATCCACATCCAACCCACGACACCCTCCTCCATCTCCTCACTACTCGGTGGTTTCTCAGAAATGCAGTCTTTGCATGAGGCCATGTCTTACAACAGGATGTGTGAGGCAACCACAACACTAGGCCATGCTTCCACCAGCACACAAAGGATGTGGCGCCCTTGGCCACTATTTAAAACATGAACTTCCTTTCAGTGAAATTTGTAGGGAATTTGCACTGAGTCTAAAGGTAAGAGAATCAGGGCTTTATATACCTGTTACAAGTCCCACATAGGAAACACTGGCAAGCTCACCTTCTGTCCTCACAAACAACCACAGCATAACGCACAGATCCAAAGAACACCACATCAACCCGACTGAAAGCCTACTCCCTACAAATTAAACCAAAACTTACACTTGGATCTCAAAAACGTGCTCTTCACTTGTCATGAATAATGCTGTCCAATATAAGCTCAGGTCTTCTAAATATTTATTATAAAAGTATCAGTAACATAGCAGTATCTGTGAGTCTCAATATACGTAGTGCACAAACATAATACTGAATGCTTTTTCTCATTTTCCTGTGAAGTGTTTTATGTCACAAGACACAGTAATAAAGCATTAACAAACATTTTTAAGAAAATCCCCTCGTTTTTTATAGATGATGTAACGCCTGCATTAGAGTAATAGCTGAACAGTTTCTTCCAACTCTGATGTTTCCTGTAGCTCATTTAATGGTCAGGTAAGACAACAGCTTGTACTGCCAGAAACTCTTTAATAAGAAATGATCAGTAAATATGAGATAGTTCTTTAGTACGCATTTTTGTGGTAAGACAGCTGGGGGAAAAAAAGCTTAATAGCTATCCACAATAGTTTCAATGTATTTTGAAATTACTTTAATGGCTTTGGCCTCAGACCCACATTACCACAGGAAAAAAGCAGAAGTCTCATCTACGCTATTTGTTAGAAGTCAAAACCTATTTACTTCTTCTTAGGCATGACCACATTCTAAGAATTTCGTAATATGACAAAGAATCAGAGAGGTAACAAATGCCTGGTAGATAATCAGTTGACCATAGGTTACAGTGTGATTTTGTAGCTAAAAGAATGACCATGATCTTTGGAAGAATAAGCACAGAAAGTCTTTATAGACTAAGAAGGGGGCACTGGATTTACTGGCCCTTTTCACAAAGCCATTACTGCAAACAGCCCGTTTGTGTCCCTGCCTCCAAATGCTTTGAGGAAAGAATCACTTGAGTTCTCCTAGCTTGAAAAGCTGCCTCCATTCAAAATAAAGGAAATCTGATCCATTGATCTGTTTAGTCTCACCATAAAAATGTGAAAAAGTCATCGGATTAGAGTCTTTGAGTACTTACAAAAGGAATGAGTTGATAATAAAAGGCATTTTAGGGTTTGGGGTTTTCCCCCTCTCTAGACTAGACTCTGAATGAGACCCACTTATTAAAAGCTAGAGCTAGATAGGGCCAGATTGGAAATAAACTATATAAAATTTTAAAAGTGAAGCTAATACAACAGAAGAGCACAAATATTATTTAAAAAAAGGTTATAACTCCTATTAACACTACAGCATAATTAAAAAGTGATATTTTGCAGGAGATTAAACTCACCGAATAGTTGTAGCTGCTGTTACTCTTACATGAGAAGTTCTTTTTCCTCAATTTTTAACAGAGAAAATGATTCTTGGACAGAACAAGTTCAAGAAAGAGGACCAGTCTGGGCTGTCCTGACACCCCGTGTTTTATTTGGGGCTGGCCTGTAAGGTTAGAACAGCCCCAAGAGCAGGTATTGTAGGCAGTGGGTCCTGATGAAAGGGATAGTTGTCATAATATTTGTTCTTTAAAGTAAACAGTAGAGTTTTCCAAATAGAAAGAAACAATGCTAGATGGTGGATCACCAGCCCTACTCCTCCTGCAATTCAATATTCTCCCAGGTTTTAAAA
Source organism: Anhinga rufa (assembly GCA_013400875.1). NCBI lineage: Eukaryota > Metazoa > Chordata > Aves > Suliformes > Anhingidae > Anhinga > Anhinga rufa. Next base: position 14,289 of record VZTV01066505.1, read on the forward strand.
GCTTAGCCAGTCTCTTGCGAAGAGAACTGGTCCCAGCATAATCCAAGAGTAGTAAAATCTCATACCAGAATACATACAGTTCCAGGTTGTTGGTTTTTTCTGCCCATGGTGACAGGGTTTCCTAGAAACCCACCATTCTTTGCAATTTCTTAATTTCTTTTGTCTCTAGTTGTCAAAGCAATTCACGAGCCTGCAACACATATTGCTGGAGTGCCACTAATGCAGACAAAAAGTAACTTGGAAAAGCAATGGCTAGATGATAGCAGGGGGAGGTGGAAAAATGTGTATTTTCTCTCCAATTAGGAGGTCTCCAGGAATTCAACACACTACCTATTTGCTTTAATTACAGAGCAGACAACAGACAAGTTCAACCAAAGATGACATAGAACCATTTCTGTGCATCATACTGCCTGCCACCATGATGCTCTTCCTGGCATTCCTGCTGCTCTTCCTGTACCGCCGTTGCCAGCGTCCCACTCCGCAGGGGCAGATCTTCAGCATCGACCTCCCCGAGGCCCTGCCCGAGCATGATGTGTCCAATTTCCTTTCTGTGCTGCCCTGGAACAGTGAACAGAGTTTCCACTACTCCACTCTGCTCCCTGATGCCACGTTTCTCACTCTGTGTTTGCCTCCATCCTACGAGGAGGCTACCATGAAGACTTCCATGGATGAGGTTCACATTGAGCTCTCTCCAGACCCAGTGCCTCCTTACGAAGAGAGCACGCTGCAGTCCGGCAGCACCAAATAAACTTCCTACGGAAGCACCTTAGCTGAAGCATGCAGCCCCTCAAGGCACAAACGTGGAACTGCCTTTAAAATTAGCAGAAAGATTCCAAATGAGGCACAAAACCAATGAATTAATGAAGGAAAAAACTTGGAGTAACAGGGAATGAGTCTCCTTACCTCATCCTAGGATTCTCCACCTTCCATTTGTGGCAAGTATACACACACAGTGTAGCACCAAATCAGTCCCAGACTGGTAACACGGGTATTCCAGTTAACAAAGCATGTCATGCAAGGATTAAACTTAAGGACAGGTGGGAATCTGTCCCCTGCAATCCCTCAGCTACAAGGAAATATAAATTATGCTATAGATTCACCAGTCACAAAAAGGGCTTTTAGCACATACGTATTCCACTTTGGCTTTTTCTTTTTTATGTGTTTTTTTTTAATTGAGTTTCTGACAAGCTGATTTACTCAACCTGTGTGTGTTAACACCACATTGTTCTGCAGTGCTCTGGAATGACCACAACAGCTCTCAGGAAAGCAAATAAATATATAACCTCTACAAAATTTCCAGCTACTGTCCCCAAAGGTTCAAATGTGCACTGTGGATAAAGGCTGTCTTTTATCACAGTTGAACAATACGAACAACCAGAGAAGACCTGATTGTTCTGGGTGAGGAAGACTCCAGCAGCACCACACAAGAGCACGCTCACACCGTTTCTGCAAGCTGCTTGCCAAGGTCTGCAAGGTCCTGACGTTCCAGACTACTGGCTTGACTTGTTTTCCAATTTACAAGTCTACAACAATAAATTCTGTGACCTATTTGGTGCAGTGTGTAGAGGTGTTGGGGAAAAATTAATAAAATCAAATGCACACACAAAAAAATCTGGTCTGTATTTCAAAACAGCATTATATTCCCTTCCCCTTCATCATTAGGGCAAAGTAAATCTGATTCAAGTGCATTGGTGCCAGTGGTTCTGTTTCAGGAGAGCTCGCACATGCATACTTTTTGACAATGATCTATGTTATATCTAATTCTTTCTCACAGGATAGCATTTTCACTACGTTGACGGACGCTCTCATTATGGAAGGTGGGAACAGCCTGATAGCCTCAAAAGTTATGACAGCTTCTTCCTTGCAGGTGTCAGCTATTCCATGACATTACATTCATCTGTGGCTTGCCAACATAACAACTACATGTTATTGTGTGCAGTCTTGGTGTAACTCCTAAACTTGAAGGCTGCCCTGATGCACATTGTGATTCCAGCAACTGTCATGAGGTGTCAATATCGGCCAGTCCTGCTTTGTGAACATACCACATTCTTTAAAACAAACAAACAACAACAACAACAAAACAATGGAAGAAACTATCACTGTACAGCAGAAGACAGATAGGTCACTTTTGAGCTGCAGGTAGTTAAATTTCATGTCATTATGTCAACAGTGGCACAAATCACATCACCACAGTAACTAAGTAGTCCAGGTCAAAACTGATGATTTCACCCATACAGTTTCCTTAAAACAAGGAAAAAAATCTGCCTTTTGTAATTCAGAAATGGGGTTGTTTTCTTGAACTACATTTTTTTTTGAGATCATCACCTTTTCTAACATTCCCTTTTGTTCACCAAACTGTAAGAAGAGCAGCAGCAGCCGATGTTTTGGACAAATCCAAATTCAATCAACCATTTTTATTTTCAGACCATGCCTGGGATGAGTTCTTGGTATTTGCTGATGCATTTGAAAGTCCTGTATTTTACTGTCTCCTTGCATTTTTTTTATCTCCTTAATATTTGGTACATGCAGTTGTTGCCATCTACAAGGAAAGCCGGAAAAATACAAGAACACAAAAAACCATCTGCTACTTAATCAGCAAGGTACAAAGGTTCGAGGTTCAAAGATAAATCACTTCTGCCTCTGGTGTCTGTACATTCCACTAACTCCAGCAGAATTGTACAGGTATGCTCAACAATTCAGCCACCATCATATCGAACTGAGTATATTTTGCCTTAAAATATTTTCTGTGTTCTGAAATGAGTTACACTGTTCTTCAGCACAATTTCTTGTTTACCCTAACTAGGGTAGCACCTGAAACCCAATCTCTGGGCTCATTATTCTAAACTGCTCTCCAGTTACCTTAGTTACAATTAAGATAACTTCTTGAGTGATATTTCTTGTGATCAAGACTGATATACTTCTAGAACTAGTCAAGAACTGCTATTCTCTCCAAGAATGTAGACAGTGATTCTCTTAGACATAGTATTTATCGGATAACTCTCAAAATCTGCCTTAGACAAATAGTTTCTGTTTATTTGCATTACTACAGACAACTAAAGATACTTGCTCAAATCCAAATGAGCAGAAACATCTCCATGACTTAAATTTTTCTTTCTAATAGACAAATAGCTTTTTATTTCATCTGGAATTGGTATACCTTACCTTGTTTCAACACAGATTTGTCTAGTTGTGCATGTTAATTGTCCCCAGTAGGATCTAACCTAACCACCATGTCAGTCTTAAATCTCCACCCCAAAAAGAAGGTCCAGTAAAACAAAAAAGAGAATGCTTCTCGTGCAAACATACTGAAATCAATCTCCATTGCCTAGAAGCTCCCTCTGATCATATCAGCCTGTGGTGACACACATGTCAGTAACCACCGTGTTATTGGTATTAGCGCTACTGGTTGCAGACCAGCTATCAAGTAGTGGAGAGCTCACAATCTGAAAGGAGCTCGTGTCTGGCAATAGAGCAACCATATAAAGGGGAAAAATCTTTAATTTTTACAGCTCCACTAAGCTGACAGGTGAAGACTTAGAGCACACCATCTAAAAGAAAGATGTTGGAGCTGAGGCTGTAGACAAGAAGAGTGAGGAGAGACATTAAGCTTTCAAACACATAAGAGGTAACTGCAAGCAACCTGGATGCATTAAGAAGTTAGACAAACATCTGTCAGGAGTGCTGAAGGATCCTAGCTGGAGCAAGGAATGGATTAGATGTCTTCTCTCGGTCCTTTCCTGTTCCTATGCCCTAAAGCTTTATCGAAGTAAATTTTGTTCATTGTTTCCAAGTTTTGTATGAAATCAGATATCAGTTTCTTTGAAAATCTGATATGATGAAATTTTACATGCATCCAGAGTTCACTGTGACCCTGGCACTATACTTTATAACCACAAGGTCCTCATATACATTTTTCTTTTTGTTTAAATCTGATTAAGATTAGGACTTTAAATATTAATGTCTTACAAATTGTGAACTCACTATGATGTGAAGGGCAATTGTATTTCAGTTTTCCTTTAAGAAAATACTAACAACCATGATGAGATTTATAATGTATATACAATTGTTTATACTTAGTAAGAAACTATGGAATGATGCAGGCCCCCTCTTATCAAGCAGGCTTGCAAAAGCTTACAGGGTTCTCTCTGTAAAAGCTGCCAGAATCCCTTACTGACACAGGTCCATTACTCTGCAGAGTAAGATGCATATACATCTTGCACATATGCAAGTTTCTTGTTCAAAAGACATTTACAGGAAAACAACACAGGTAGTTTATACAAAATGGTTCTACTAAACATCCACTGAAAGCATGCAGCACGTATCTCCAATAATAATGCAGTGGTTTAATATTAATAGAATATCCTGTCTCTCTTATTTTACCTGAAGGAAGAAAAGATGATACAGCTCTTTGCAACCACAGCAGGAGCTCAGAAACTAACATCTTGGATAAAATCGATTCATGCTTGTACACAGATTGAGCATCTGGCACCTAATCTTTGCTGAGCTGAAAACTAACTCATGACTCACTGGTTTGTGCTTGCCAATGATAAAATGTGTTTTCAAAACAGGACAGTCGCTGCTTGGTCTTATGAAATAACCAGCTTCCATCCATGGTCTAGGAAAGGAAGAACAAGCATTTCAGCACACACATTTCACTGGAGATGCTAATTTGTAACAAATATCTTGACTGGAGATTTAGATCCTGGCGTCACTGAAGTGGAATAATTTTAAAAATAGAAACAAACCCCAACACCAAGTCAGAATGTCTTTATGATAGTTCAATAATACCACCGTGACCAAGAAAGAACTGCCCCCAGAATAAAGCATTTGGCTTAATCTGTGCTTACAGGGATTTTACTTGGGTCCCCATGCCAGGAAAGGCTCCAAGTACAGACACACAACTATGTTTGCCAGTACAAACTCCAGTAGCATGAACTATATATGCTCTAGTAGTAAAAAAACCCTTATGAATGTAAGTTTTATCTATATGGGAAGTTGAGTCAGCTGTCTTATTCTGGCTAGGAATGTAATTTTATTTTTTTTAAACAAACTTTTAAGGAGAAGAATTGCACAAAACCATCAAACAAGAATGAGCTGAATGCTTATGGCATATAAATTATTCACCGACTTGTCTCTCAAAAACTGTCCATAAATGAAGCAGTTAGGAATTTTTAATTGTGGAATTTATTCATTTCAGTCAAACTGTTAGTAAATAATCATGTTATGTCATGACTTTGTTACACAGTAGTTCTTTTCATCATTTGGATGACCAGGTCTTCTGCAGAACAGGAAAGGCATGTGAGTGTGGAACATTTACATCCTCTGTAATAAACACAGCATACTGTTCTCAGTGGTACAGCTAGCAAGGCTGGGTACAGATAATAAATCAATTCTGCAGAAGATGCCAATGAAGAGAGCAAAAACTCATTGAAAACTCTTGTTATAAACTCTTGGATACTTGAATAGGCTGACAGCAGTGTAGATGGACATTTGCAGTTTCTGTTAAAAGCTTTCTGTTAAAAAGTTAAGTAAAAAGAAATCCCAATGTCTTTCACATTTGTTGAATGTGTGATAGAATCAAACTTGTCTATGACTTTGGCTCCATCAGTAGCTTTATTTTTGACTATTCAGAAAAATGTAACATCTAGAAAAGTCTATTGTCAGAAAATAAGTATAAGGAAGAAGGAGCAATCAGGATTTTAATACTCAGAATTTCAAACAAGTCATGCCATTAATGTTATCTTCTCCAGTCCCTTCCATATTCATTTGTTCCTACATAGTCAGGATGTTATTTTTCAAATGAATGCTTATCTTACAACATTTCAGACAAAAGAAAAAGTTCCCTTTGTGACAAAATAAATCCTTTGAAGCAGAATCCTTTGTCCAGGCAATCCTTTCCAATCGTGTCAAGCCCATTCATAAGATTCAAGGTCTAATTTTT
>VZTV01066513.1:0-30498 GCA_013400875.1 Anhinga rufa
CATCGGGCGCTCCGGAGGGCGCTCCGCTCGGCGCCGCGCTGCGTCCCCTTGCCGCCGGCAGGCATCAGGTGTCGGGGCTGCCTCAACATCTGGAGGGTCCACAGTCCGTGGGCCGCCCACTCTGAGCAGTGGCCGGGGAGAGCCCAGCTCGCCCCCAAACTTGAAAAGCATCTGCTGGGGGCTTAACCCCGTGGCCCCATGACTCTAATATCCAACTGAAACAATAAGATCCGGGGGGGGGAATATAATCTGTGTGATGACAAATGTTTCATTTGCCCCAAGCACACTCTGGCTTATTTTAACCTACATAGGAGGATGCCTGGGGGCAAAGTAAAAATAGATACTTAGCTAAAAGAAGAGAGGTCCCAGCATGGGGCATGGGGCAGCATGTGGAGCATGAGGCTGGGGTTCTGTGGCCACCCACAGCAGCGCTGGGGCATGGGGATCCGCACCACGCTAGCGATGGGAGCCTCTGGGTGAGCACAGCACTGACACCACACACTCCTTCAGGGCACAGCCCTTTGTCCCCCTGATACCTGTGTCTCCTCTGTAGGTCTGCTGGAAATCTCCCCCGTGGAAAGAGGAGTGGTGAGCATATTTGGAGTTAGAAGTGGACTCTTTGTCGCCATGAATAGCAAAGGCAAACTCTATGGATCTGTAAGTAGCCACCAACTGTGTGCATGGGGAGGGGACCATGGTCAGCTGGGGTGGGAGGTGTGCATGATGCTAGAAGCTGCCCAAGCCCCATCCTTGCCCCTCCTGGTTCAGGCAACATAAAGCAGCCCTTGCTGACTGCCAACAGAAGGTGTTATGCCCACGTATGATGCTTACTTAGCCTTTGAAGGAAAACCTACTCTTTTGCATTACACTTCCTTGGTTCCCCCATAAAAACTATAGTCGCCCAACCACGGCTACCCATCTTGCCTACCACATAGACCAACAGAGTAGTCGTTTGTGTGGTAAGACCTCAAGTCAGCCTCAGTCCACCTCTTTCTTGTATTTAAGTACAAACAGCCTTAAGCAAGTATGACAATCACTCACTCCATCTCTCAGAGTGCACTTGAACTTGTGATCAGCCAGGCCCCCACAAATGATCTTTTATGATGAGATGAATCAGTGCCTGTCACATACCTATAGATCATTCTCTGTTAATGTTCTTGGTTGGAGAGTCTGTTCCCATGACAGATCAGCATCCTCAAGGTTTGGTCTTTTATTTATAAGGTGGCATATCTATTAGGAGGTAATACAGATCTTTTTTTTACATTAAATCTTTGGAAGAGATAGAAGCATCTAATAAAAGGTACTTGGGGTGGACAATAACAGCGCATGTCTTTGCCATGTTGAGCTGTTCTCCTGCTTTTGAGTTCACCTCTGTGTAAGTTACTGTGATCAGTGTCATTTCAAACCCATGTTCCTGTGTCTCCTTCCTTACCCATACTTTAATGTTTCATGTTTCTCAAGTATACTTTGAAGAAACTTGGTCTGAGGAAGAGCCAAACTATGTCAAAGTTAACTAGGGCATTTTCAATTAATGAAGACATGAAGCATCCAGAATTATTTTCTGGGCCATCAGTCCTGTTACAGAGGATTTTGACTTCTCTAAAAGCTGAGCAGAATCAGTCACCAAAGTGCAAGAGCTCCCTTTGCATCATTTCTTATGAAGACGGCTGCTTTGGTGTCCTGGATAAAGTAATTCACAGTGTAGTGTTCAGCTTGTCGGACTGAGACCTACCTTAAAAAACCCTAGGCTTTTGCCCAGTAATGAGAGATGAGTTCATTTGTCACTCTCCAGATAGCAACACTCTTATAACACCTGTCCCGCTTTGTACTAACTCGCACATGAAACCTCTTCACTGGAAAGGTGCCTTTTGTCAGCTCTGTTTTCCTGATCCATTAACATGGTGAACCCAAACCCTTCCTTCAATTTTAAAACTAAAGCAGAAAATATTGTCCACTCTAAGTGTCTTTAAAATGCTTCTTTCTCCTCAAGCGACATGAGAAAATACTAGCATTCAGATTTTCCTGAAGCCTCTCAGGCAGTTTATTGCTGGTAGGACAACCACTGAGCAACTAGCCGAGCAGGGCAGCAGAACTGGGCTTGGGCCCTACCCCACTGCAGCTCTATTAAAACATGCCCTCCTCCCTCGAGAGTGCAGACATAGCTCTGGGTGCCCTTCCCACCCGTAGGTGTACGTGCCTGGCCTGGACACAACATCCTTAATGATCCTCTTCGTTTGCGCGACCACTTCAAAAGATTACTGAAGGGGAGGGATTCAGCTGCACATTTCCCCGCAGCACACCTTCTACACCTGGTAGCAAGAATATTTCCACACCTGATGTTTAAAATTCCTTCCCTCTCATTCTTTCCTTTTCATTTCAGACCCATTTCAATGACGAGTGCAAATTCAAAGAGATTCTCCTGCCAAACAACTACAATGCTTACGAATCCAGGATTTATCCCGGGATGTACATAGCCCTGAGCAAAAATGGAAGAACAAAGAAAGGCAATAAAGTATCTCCCACGATGACAGTGACACATTTTCTTCCTAGAATCTAAGACATCTCCCTTCAGACCTACCTCAGCACAGGGGAAGACGCAGAACAAGTTTGGGGAAAAGAAACATGGTGCACTTTTACTGGAGAGTTTTATGCAAGAGTAGGTGTAAGATATTTAAGTTAATTATTTAAATCTGTATATATTGCCACAAAATTTATTTATAGTTCCGATTTTTTTTTTTAATTTCTGAAAACAAAACAAACCTCCAACCCAAGGTATTTCATTTCATGGTGCAACAGTAGAAGACTTCTGCTTTGTGGTTTATTTAATTTGTTTGTAAGTTATCACAGGTGTGCTGCTACTCCGTGTCCTAATTCAATGGTGAAATTCAATTCCTCTATTACAATGTTTTGCACTGTTTGTGTGTTGTACGGTGTCTACCGTTGTACACGTGTTTGTTTGTTTGTTTGTTATGGTGGCTTTGTTCTCCTCTGCGTGTTTTCCAAACCCCCGTGACTCCCAAAGAAGCTCTTGGCCTCCGAGAAGAAGCGGTGGCGGAGGTGCCTGGGTGGGATGCCAGCGCGGAGCCACACACAATGCCTGACCTCCTTTGTGCGGCGTTGCTATTTAATTGGAACAGTATCAGTTTACCTCGGTGCAGAAAGCACGGTGCTGAAGAGCTACCCCACAAATCTGTTTTTAGATCTGCCAGTGCTGAACTTTGAACTTTCCTGCAGTCAGTCTTCCTAGAGCTGCCAGGCAGTAGAGAGGCTTAAACACCTATATAAACTCGGCAAGGTTGGGTGGTTTTTTTCTATTTAGATAAACAGGAGCGTATGATGTTTTGTGGCCCTTAATGGAAGCTTATATTTGGTATGATTGCTTGGCATTAGGCTAAAAAAAAATGTGTCTGTCCCTCCCCCAGTGAGCGCACTGTGAAACACTACCGTGAATGAATTATACTTTATTCAAATCAAATTCCCTTTCACATTTGGAGACTACATGAATTTTGCAAAGTTTGTGAAACTCTAGAATACTCCTAAGTTTTTAAAAGGCAAAAGCGTTTGCTGGTTCATAGAAAACACAAGCTCCACAGAGAGAATTTAGATTGATTACAAGGAATTGAGGTTGTTTTGTACTATTTATTATTTTTTGGTGCAGTATTTGGAAGGAGAAATATGCTGCTTTTTTCTGTCTCATTCCCTGACAAAGTTGATTCATTTCTACCTCACTGTCTCTCAAAGCCAGTCTCCTAACAAAATCTGCATGGAAGGAAGGTACACGCTTTTCTGCTTGGTCTTACCGTTCTGGAGGAGGGCCTGGGGGAACAATCGTAATCCCAAATCTTTCTTTTTCCATATGTAGCCAAAAGTATTCAGGATAGAGTTGGTTGCATCCTATTTGAGCCTTGTCACGTTTGAGCTATCTTTACCCAGTGGTTTACTTTTAGTAAGGATAATCATGGTGAAAATATTTGCAGACAGCTGTCAGGCTGCAGCGCTATATCGTCATCAAGTAACCCTATATTTTTCTTTATATATTTTGCAAGTGTAACTCATGTCTCTAATATGATGGAGGAAAAGACAGGTTTGATTATGGGGGAATCACTAAAAGGATCTATTTGTCCTTTTTTCTTTCTTTCTTTTCTTTAAAAGATACATCGTCTTTAGGGCATCAAATGTTAAGTGGGAGCCAGGACTAACCACAATGTTTGATGACTTTAGAGGATGTTGACAGATCATCTTCCAATCTAAACTAGTTCTTTCTGACTACATGCAAATCTGAATTCAGCTGGTGTTTTTTTTTTTCTTTACATTCCTACACAAAAGCCTTTGTTTCTTTGTAATGGTATAGACTTGCCTGTATCCTCTACTTACACGTGACCTTGAAGACAAAATCTATTTACCAAAGTTCAGTAAGACCAGAGCAGACCAGGACCAGATCTTAAGCCAGCTGCTGTCAAAGGAAAAATAACAATTAATAAAAAAGGAAGGCAAATCAGGAGAGAGCACCTAGGAAATGTCATGCCTAAGGATATTTTTTTTCCTGCAATTTGGGGGATTTCTGTACTTTCTATGTTTTCTCTATGTTTTCTCATTGTGTAATTATCACCACTACCTCTGACAACCGATGATTTTGTTCCAGATTACAGATAGCAAAATCAGATCACAAAGATTTTCTCTGGGAACGGTTCTTACTTTTGTCACTTTTCACTCCATTGCATCCACAACCGACGGCCTCACACGAGATATGCTCAGAGGTAGTTGTTGTAACTTTGAAATATTGTGATAAAACCTTGATATCAATGTTACATGGTATGAGCTTTCACCATTTACCAGAATCTGTCTGTAGTTTTATACAGGTGCTGTTCAAGACTGTGGTGTATGTGCTGTGCACATTTAAATGCATAATAAATGATAAACGTTTACAACGTATGGCACCCTGGTATTAATTATAACTCTTTAGAAGGGAATGCATCCTGCAACAAAAGATAGAAAAAAAAAAGTGCTATTTCACTTTCCCAAAGACTGGGGAGTCTTTGCACCTATGCCAGATACTTCACGAATGACAGCCTGGATTTCTTACTCAGCTAAAGTTCACCCTGCCAAAGTTGGAAATTGTCCAGGAAAGCCCAGCTTCACGAGCTCGGTAACAGATATGCGCGCTTGCATCTGCCACGCGCTAGTAGTCTTACTTGTATTATTTGTGTGGGCAGCTTTGCATACAGCATCTAATATTAATGATCAGAGACACAAACCACTTTTGGCATTTATGTTGCTAGATGTTAACATCACAAATTAAACCTGATTGCCTTTTTCTTGGCTTTAATGAGTGCTGCTCGCTCTCCCCTGTGAGGTAGGACTACACCGATACAAGAGATTGTGGGATTACCTGTTTGACTTGAGATACTGTCTTTTTTTACAATTAATCATTATACTTATATAAGCATATAGAAATATGAAGTGCTTGGTAGCACACCTTATGGCAAGATTCTTTTGCACAACTTTTATTTATAAATACTCACACATATGCACCTGGATACACATGCACACACTATGTCAAATCTATGTATCTATGTACTTTCAGTTTTACTTATGGCTCACCCTCTTCCAAGGATTAGGGAAGATATGTAATGGAAACTACAATATTCGGGCTTGATTTTACACTCCTTGATGGCAAAGGGACTTTGTCCAGCTCAGGGCCATACAAAACAGAAAGCCAGACCCCAAGATACAGACTTCTCCACTTCATTTTCTACTGAGTGATACACTTTTTCCTGTTCCAAGAAAGGGGAAGGCAATAGATGAGCTGGGAATGTCAGTGCCCTCACTCTGAGCAAGAGCAATTTCTCTCTAAAGTTGTATAGGTTCTATAAATACGTAGCACAGGTGAGTTTTTTTTTTAACTGGACAAGTATAGATGCAGCGTGTTTAATGCTCCTGCGAATAGAGCCAGAATAAATAGGCTAGCAGACCTATCGAATAGCTTTTCATAATTAACTTGCTTGTAAAGAAGAACAAATGTAAATTTATTACTGCCAGGTCTTCCAAAATATTAATAATAATAAAATAACAAAAAATTATGTCCAGGGTCAAAACTTTGTTTCAGCCTTGGGGAGACATCCAATTATAATTTTAAGACTGGAGATAAAGTCTAAGCCTTGGTTCTTAGGAAGGGGAGATTTCAGAGTAGTAGCTTTGCAGGCTGATAGCACCTAGAGTATGGGCGCTGCACATGCGATCCTACCCACACAAAAATATACGGGCCTGTTGCCACCGCAGAGGGGGCAGCTTGAGCGGTCACAAAGAACTCTCGAGAAATTTTCTTTCTCCTCTGGCATCACCCGTTTTTGCTTCATTGCTAAGCCAGCTTTCCTCACACTGCCTTTGGAGATAGTAAAAGAAATGCATGAAAGGTGAAAATGAATTTTAACCCCCCAAAAAGGCCCTCATCATCCCGTGTTGCAACATTTCTGAGATCACTCAGAGCATTGCCATGCTCCAGGCATGCCCAGTGTTCCTGCCATCCTCTACCACATGTTTCTCTGCACAGAATAACCGAAAACCTTTCCTGAGGCTGGGTTAACCCCTTCCGTAAGCCAGGCACATGTACCCCCATCCAGTCATGGCCCAGCCTGCCCTCTAGGACAAGCAGAAGAGAAGCAGTGCCAGCCCGGCCCCGCGCCGTGCCCCTGCTTGCCTGGGGAAGGGCAGAGATGAGGCTCCAAGCCCCATCACTCATTTGCAAACTTGCATGTTCTAAATGGTCCGTGCTTAACATTTTCTGACTCATCTGTGACATCTACCAAGTTGTCTGTATCTAATCTGTGCTAATAAAAATCAGCATGACAAAACACTGCCTTGTATATAAATAGCCACAGGTTTCAGAGTGGTCACTGAGTTTATAGCGCCAGATTCAGTTGTTCACACTTTACCACTTGGTTTCCACCGCAGTATATTAACTGACCATGCAAGTGGCCAATTAAAGAGAGTCTGTTAAGGAGAGAGGAGTCTTTTGATAAAGGCTGGCAAGCACTTCAGCAAGGAAGTTAAAAGGAATTCCCTGAAACACTGCAGCTCCCTTTATATGACACAAAGTATTGTTGCTTGCCAAGCAGATGAGAACTGATCATTAATGTACAAAAGCCAATCTCAGGCTAAAAAAAAAAAAACAAACACCAAAACCACCCCAGTTCTTCTACCAAATAATCTAAACATGGATGGGCTAGAGCAAAATTGTAATACCTAGCTGCTTTCAGGCAATACAATGCAAAAGGGAGGCACAGCACGGTTTCAGTTTCCTGCTCACCAGCTGTGATTTACGGACTTCGAGCAAGAAATATTACCCTGAAGTGTTTGTTTTAAAAATTGATTACTTAAAAAAAAAGCTTAATATCATGCTGAGAAATGTCTACAGCCAGTCACTTAAGGCAGACTATTCCTTAATATAAAACAATTATTATTTCTTGTATTGTTAAGTTTCTTTATACATTAAAAATAAGCTGGTTAGTGTTGTCTATAGAACCGGCTGATTTGGTTTGTTGGGTTTTTTTTCATTTTTAAGACTATTTATAGATACTTAAAAATTTATAAAATTCAAACAAATGTTCCTGAAAGCTGAGGATGATTGTTTTTTTCCTTTTTGCAAGCATGTCAAGAAATGGTGCGATCCATTTTGAGCATGATTAGAAGATATTGTGTCCATGCTGAAGGCAAACCAAATTTTGAGAACCATTCCTTACCGAAGTCTCCTGCTGCTAATGGACCTGCAGCCTGAACAGTCCTGTGCTGGGAGTGAAGCAAGGAAGTGAAACGAAGAAGACAGTTGCAAATAGGTTCCCTGTATGCTTTGTTAGAGAGGCAGAAATTATATAGTGAATGGAAGGTTTTTGAGGAGAAAATAGTTCAGTGCCACGCTGGGGAATCAGCTGCTAGTGTCATCTCTGCCACCAGGTAACCTGTGATGGTGCAACATGGTGCAACAAGTGGTCCAGCCCTTCCTTTCTGAAGGGCCGGCGTGACACCATGAAGTGTGGCAAAGATGGTGAGCACCTGAAATTTAATTCAGCTGCAGCTGAGTTGTGGATATAAATGACGGGTAATGCCAAACACTATGAAATATCATGCCAGTAAGGTTTCAGCCTGGGCAGGTTACATTACTGCACTTTTTTGACATTAATATCTCTGTGCTTTAGCTCTCCATTTACAAGGGGTCATTAAACAGTGCTCAAATTATATCCATTAATATATTACAATTTGTGAGACATACAGATACTGCGTTTGTGAGAGCACGGGATCAGTAAGCCGTACTGCTTGCGGTTGAACAAAGTAAAACTAGGAATGGGTGCTCCTTTAGTGAGCACAGTCTGTGCTGGGCACTGAATGGGGCAGGATTCCTGACAAAAAAGGTGGTGAATGATCAGATTTTAGTTGCATGGGCAGGTTTAATTAAGTTTTTCTTAAATTCTGAGTGCTGGATTGACCTTGGGTACCTTCTAGTGTCATTCTGTGTGTGTACATGCAATTACATTTTATTACAAATCGTACTATTTTATTGTGGGTAGATACAGAAGTACTCATTCTCTATGACTCCCCAGGCTGTGTTGACCTTCGCTATCGTTCATTTGCACTACTTCATATAGGTTAAAGAAAGTGATTTAGTGATGTTTGTACCAATTAACATATTCCAGGTTCAAATTGGTTGCTAATCAGGTTACCTCTGAAGTACAAATCAGATCTTTATCAGCTTAAAGGTATTTGGCAAGTGTCAAAGCCACTTGGTAAAACTCTGTGGTTTCTGGGGAGCTACTATTTACATACTTTTTCATTATCTCCACAGCTACATCTGTTTGCTTCCAGTGCCTTCAAGAAAAGTGTTTGTAATGCTAGCTGGGGCCAATACAGCTGTTTAATGTCATTGAGGTTAAGGGCGCATGTGAGAAGAAAGGGAGTACCACCTGCCGGACGAGCATCCATTAGAGACAGGAGAGACCCCAACCTTGTGGGGATCTTGTTAAAGAAGCTTAGAGGAAATGTCCAGCCTCTGACTGATGGCCACCTGGCAAGCTTGAGGGCTCATCCATGAGGAACATTTTTGAGCTTTTGTTGGACAAACCTCTTTTATAAGCTCTTTCACTTGCCCAGGTGGTAACTGGGTCCCCACTCTGATCCCTGTGCAGGGTGGGGATTGCCCCAGGCTGGCTCACAGCGGCTCGTGGCTGAACAGCGGCGTGGATGGATGGTGTCCACAGGGCTCCTTCATCACCAAGCTGCTCACTGGCTGCTCCAGTGGCTCCCTGTGAGCACACTGAAACCCAGCACCATCACAGCTGCTTCCCACCTGCAAGCCCCCTCCCAGCCCCATGGCAGGGCAGCCCCCAGCCAGGAAAGACCAGGGAGAGCCTGGGCTCCTCCACCGGGCACTGTCTGGGGTGAGGACCACCGCTCTGCCCGGCCTTGGTGCCCCTCTCCTCTCCCTCCCAGCTAACGTTAACCAGCAGGGTGGCCCCATATTACCTGGTGGGGAAAGGGCGCGTTACAGTTCCCTGGCGTTTGCCTTCCATGCCGAATCCTGCTCCGAGAAACCCTGATGGTACTGCGAGCAGGAACCTGTCCATGAGGAGTTACACATTAACCCAGGGAGTCAGGATGCTATCTCGCCCGTGTGGGCTCGCTCTGGAGCCAGAGTGTCTTTTCGCCGGTGCCTTTCCTTCAAATGAGGTTTGAGATAAGCGGGCTGATTTCCCCGGGCACGAGCGTTGCAGCCGGGAGGTTACTGCCGTACGACGACCTCAGGTCTCCTGCGGTGCTTGCTCTGGGAGCGGCCGTGCCCGCACAGCTAGGCAGGTCCAACCTGCCAACAGCCATAACTTTGGCTGCAATTTATTATAGCTTTTCCACAGCCCCTAAGGAAAATGACCTTGGTTGCTTTTTCCCTTGTTTTTGACCTTCCTCCACCAGGGCCGGGTGACTGGCACTACCTTTCCCCAGCAGCCCTGCCCGTGCTCGGCTTCCTCCTCACATGCAGTGGGCTGCTTCTGCCCAGAAACATCCCCCATTCAACCCAGCACCCTTCCTTCTTCCGCACCGTCCTGTTTTAATACCATTTCCTCTTGTTTTGCCACTTCTCTTTTTCCCTCATACACCTGCTTTGATTTTCTACTCTCCTTTTCTTACGTTTCTTAATTGTATTACTTCCAACCACCCTCCCTTTCTCTCCTGCTTTTTCTACTCTTTCTCTTTCCCTGAGACCTTCTGTTAGATTTATTCTTGAGACCTTATTAATCACATTAAGGCCAAAGAGCTTTAACGAAGCACGTACCTGCTGTAACTGGCAGCAATGATGCAAACTCTGCCAACATGGGAGCGACTCGGGTCTGTATCTGACCCTGTGACTCAGGTTCGTTCCTGCAGATGTTAATATGCACGGACTGTCTGCTACACTCGTGTCAGCGTGGGTTTATTTTCATATAATCACAGAATGGTTGTGGTTGAAAGAACCTTTAGAGCCCATCCAGTCCAACCCCCTGCAGTGAGCAGGGACAGCTTCAATTAGAGCAGGTTGCTCAGAGCCCCGTCCAACCTGACCTTGGATGTCTCCAGGGATGGGGCATCGACCACCTCTCTGGGCAACCTGGGCCAGCGTTTCACCGCCCTCATTGTAAAAAAAAATCTTCCTTACATCTAGTCTGAATCTACCCTCATTTAGTTTAAAACTCATTCTTACTGCTCTGGTTGGTATCTGCCCTCGGTTTTCATCTTCTGCATTAAGTTCAAGCTCCTTTTCAGGTTAGCACAGAACATCTCACTTGCCTATATTTTATTTTTATCCCCGTATCTCCTTTCCCTCATCCTTAGCAGTTTCTCTCCCCAGTGTCTGAGGGCTGCAGAGGTAATCAAACCAGCTTTCAGAGAGCGATGGCCCAGCTACGGCAGTGAAGAGTTCAACACACGCATTTCTGAAGAACAAGATGTACCAGCCACAAATCATAATGGGAGCAGAATTAGACCATCAAGTGTCTGTTTACCAGCCAGAAAGGCATAAAAACCAGGTCCTTTGTGTTCCCTGATATGTTATCAGATGTGATTCACTGGATCATATCTGTATTGGCAATCATAGTGTGGGCAATTCAGCACGGGGTTTTTTAGCATACTTAGCATGGTCAAGGAAAAGCACTTATGTATTTATAGAACTATGTAAGTTATAAATACAACTATGATAGTCTTATACCATGCAAAGAAGGTATGCCTTGATGGAATAATCAAAGCAAAGTGTATTTTAGGCAGAAAGATCTCTGTGTAGATGGCCATCTCTACACATAGCTTTGCGTTAAATAGTGATTGTATTTTAAAGAATTTGAATGCAGAAACACTGTGGAAGTCAGATCTATAAATGAAAACCTAAGAAATTACACAGTAAGATAAACTGAAAGTCTTTGACCTTGAAGTTCAGAAGTTTAGTCTTCTACAAATTTTATTCTAGTAATATGTCACATCCAAGATAGTCACTTGTTTAAAGTTAATTCTTGTTATTTATTTTGCTCATTTTAAAAATATATATGCATATATAAAAAAATAAATTATAGAATGGGTATTCTAGCCATAAAATACCATTTAATTTGCCTTGCCAAATAACTCCTGGGGTTAACATTTTTGAATTAATGATTAGTAAATAGCAAAGAATGTAATTTCATGGAATGAGGCATTTCATATGATTGTTCCTCAGGCTGTACTAGACTAGAACTTGTTCAGTAAATGTTATCATTTTGGAAAACATCTTAGTCCAAAATATGGAATAAAAGAGTAAATACAGCCACAATGGTTAACATGTTGAAAGTCTATCAAAATACTTCCTGAGGTTAAAAATTGAGATATTTCGTTTCAGTCTGGGCCTTTTACACTTCTTGTTATCAAATAAATCTCACAATGGCAATGTTCACACTAGAAATCTGACTGTAATTACCATGGTTCTAAACAAAGTCCTCCTATGCATACCTGGGTGGCCTTAGTAGAATTAGAATTAGGGAATATTGTTAGGACTTATTTGGACCCTTTAAGCCTCAGCTTACTGGTAGTCACAGGCACCCAGCAAAACGAAGAACAGAAAAATAGATGAGTTAAAATATTTTGTGAATAAAGGCTGAAAAATCAACAAATACCTCTTCAGGTTTTAAGTGGTGGAAAAGGGACCTCCTGATACTTTCTGCTTGCAAGTCAGGTGAGTGTGAATTAGTGAGCTCACAGAATGATGGAATGCATGTGCTTGGAAGCATGTTCTACATTATTAAAGCTCAGTGTTTAAACAAATGTTCTTGTTTTTCTGCAGAACGATCACAGAAAATACGTAAGGCTACCAGTGCAGTCATCGAATGACCCACACTGAATGACAGATTAATAGTCACAAAAATATTCTGCTGTAATCACCTTGTTTTGACTCTTACATAAAGGTGAACAGATGGAGAAACAAGGAATATATATGCATTTAATAAAAACTTGTATGTGTTCTTTTGGGTACCATAGCTGCAGGTACAAAATGATCATATTAACCTCTGGTGACATAAATCTGAGGTTTCTTTCCATTAGATTTTTGGAAGATGATGAAGTATAAATTTGCATTTGTTCACTGTTTACACTCTCCAAAAGTTAATAAATAAAAACATGGAAGCAAATATGCATCTACTTGCCAATTTTTTCTGATTCTATTCATAGGAGCATGAAACACCTTGTCCTCTGGATTCTGCAGAAAGCCCCACTAGCTGTACAGATGTCTGCCGATTTCATAGGGACACAGTCGGGCACTCACCTGTACAAGTTGCTGCGTTAACAGAATTGCCTTTACATGTGACCATCAATAAAAATATTTTTTCATGTTGGTGGTGGGAGTGCACTAAAGGATATATTCCTGATAAAAGGGAAGAGTACATGAACTGACAACCATAAATCCACATTTAAGGCAGAAACCAGCACAGGTTCTTTATACGCTGTGCTGAAGGATCACAGAAAAATACAACAGCCACAGCTCCATGAATGTGTCTATAAACATAGATACACATACTTAAAAATACCTCTGCTGGCTGTCAACACCTATTCATTTTTTACCTTTCATGGGGAGCTATGAAATTTCACTGAAGGCTACAGTTCACAATTTTGTTCAAGACGGTGATGCTAAGGGAGAATCCACTCGATTATTCTGTTAAAGAAAATATTTAAAACAGTGAATGTTAATTCATTTTACATTTGACACAAGCACTTAAAAAAATGAGCTACTCTAGAAGTCTGTTTAATGACACACAGCTCCAGGATATTTTTGTGGCTTTCCCATCTATTTTATGTAAATAAAATCCACTTGTAGTTAATGGAAATAATCAGAACGACTAATTTAGTTTTTAATAAATGGAAGGCTACAACAATGTTGGTAATAAAATGATGTGCAATGAAGAATAGCGTGTGGTAAAAATGTTCTTTTTTCCCTGCTAAGGAGATTACAAGGTTATCATTTGTGAAATAAGCATATTCCTGTTAATTAAATTAAGGACTCGGGCTGCATAAGCAAATACCAACCACAGGAGAGAAAGAGAGAGAGGGAGAGGGATGCTGAGTTTCACACATAATTTGTTTCTGGCTACTTAGCAGGGCTATGACAGACATTCACTAAGTAGAACACAAACATTTACGATTTAGTTCACCTATCCAGCTAACACCTATAAGCCTCTATTAGCAAAAGCTGCCTCCTTTGGCAGAGTGGATGGCTTGCTGTGAAAACCTTTTACTGTGATGGCTTTAAAAGAACATTTGCTGCTAATTTAAAGATGTACCAGCACTGACTGAGCAACAAACATACATTTACAGTTATATACTTTCTAGTTGCAGTATACTTTATATTGCAGCCCTGATTCAGGTCTACTGAAGTGACAGTAGACTTCTACGGACTTCAGTGAAGTCAAGCCCTAAATCAGATGCAAGAAAGGAAATATACCCAGCATGTCCCCCCAGATACGTATACCCGTTTCAAGCCAAAAAATCTGCGCTCAGCCTCTCATGGGTACATGATGAGTGTCTTTTACAGGGTTTGGAAAAGTCTTCCCCACACTGCCTGCCCCCTGAAATGCCAAGGTAAACGGCAGTCCCTGTTCTCCAAGGAGGAATGGGCTTGCTCTGTCTGCAGTCTCAGAGGTGCCACCCATGCCCAAGGCAAGCTCCATGGCAAAACAAGCCATACACCCCCAAGAAAGGGGGGAACTCCTTTTTGGGATTCATGGTTGCACGCCCTGCTCATGCCTGGGCCTAAAATTTGCAACTTCAGCCAGCTGCATTCAACAAGGAGTCTTGTCTTGGGGAGGCATTAATGCAATTTTGCTAAATGTCAGCTCAAAATCGTAGCAGCCCAAACAAAGCGGGAGGAATGCTGTGTCATGGCATGGGCTGCAAACTGGCAGGGCACGCTGAAAATAACAAAGCGATTTCAATTAAAGTTTTGCAGGAATGTGTTCCTGAGGAGGAGAAGGGGAGGGAGGACTGATGGACTTGGATGGGAGCTGGTTGGTTGAAAACCTGTCTTGTCTAAGATACAGCACTTTCTTGTTCTTCACTTTTTAGAAACTGGAGAATAAAATGGGAGATTCCTCTATTTCTGTGTTTATTTTAAAAAAGTGCAATGGGTGGGCACTGATGTAGTAAAAGTGTTATTTAAATGGAGGTTTTAAACCACACTGAGTATCACAGAGATGAGCTAATGAATTGCTGCTACACAGTTTGGTCTAAAAGCTCTATATAAATAATGTTTTAATTGTGTAAGTGTCCATCCATTGTATTTTCTATTTCTATCCTGGGATAAATACGACAGGGTAATTAACCACAGGATATTCACCTGTGTTATTCCCCAAAGGGTATCAGAGTTTAAACGAGCTCAGATATGAACTCATTGAACTGCTAACTGGGATATGAAACTTACTGCTTGCACCCGCCTTAGTATCAGAGGAAGGAGGATTGCAAATGCAATGCCTGCTTTCAAAAGGGCTCAAGGGAAGACCAATAAATCTAGAAATCAGTAAATAATTAGCACTGGGCACCTTGTTTGAAACCATAATGAAAAATTAATAGCAGCCACAAGGATAAAGGCAAAAGAGTGGGCAGGATACCACAAAGGTTTTACAGAAGAAAGTTACACCTCAGCTCTGTAGTTTTGGACAAGTCCCCCTGCCTAGGGTGCCTTGGGGTAAGAGGGACATCTTGGAACTCCTGTCCCCTGAAAATTCCAGAGCTGTCATCAGCAGTCATCAAATAAAATGTTACTTATATTACTTCATTATAAGGTCTTGAGTACAAAGATCCAGGTTGTAACCTTCATTTCATAAAGTCTCTCTAACAAATACTGCCAGAGGTGGAAGAATGACTCTATATGATCCTTTTTATCTTCTTGTTCTGTAGATATCTGTATCCAACCACTACAAAATTGGCAGGATTCTGGGCTAAACTCATCTTCGATCTGACTCATTCCAGCCATCCTTATGTCCTTGCAAGCCTGTACAGACATACTCTTCCAGTTATAATGAAATATTTGAAGGTTGTTAACACCATGGTTCTGGATTTATCCAATCCCTAACCCCAATAGCTCAACATGAGACCCAATTGGAAAGCAGGGAAACCGTGACTTTGGAAAATCTGTAGTATTATGTCCTAAGTAGCAAACTCTTATGCTTAAGACAGCAATCTTAAAGGCCCAAACCTGCTTATTCACGAGGTAGGTAGCTGGCACCAGGCAGCGTGACCAATACAGCGCTTACCTGGGAAGACATGACCAACTCTCTAAATCAAATGCAATGGCTTTTTTTTTTGCCAAGACTTTCAAAAAGTAATGATGGTTACTCCCATTTCTGGGTAAGAAAATGCATGCAGCTTTTGAGCTGTGACACTAAGAAGTTGTCCATAGACATTGCTTCCATAAAGCAGTTTTTGAATTATAATGACATTTTGTCACCCCTTATACAGACTGATGTTGAATATAGAAGTAAAAGGTAATTAAATATGAGGTTAGAAAGACTGAAATTAATGATTTGTGTCCTAACTGACCCCACTCTGTCTGCTTTGATTGCCAGGATACCCTCAGCTCTTTCACGGCAGAGTGGGGGCACGGGCACCATAGCAAAGCCTTCATGCACTCCTCATGGGTCTTGAATCGCCTTCCCAGAACAAATGCCGATCTCCAGCCCCTGCTATTCCTATGGCAACATGGCAAAATCTCCGCTTATTCTTTGAAGGTGAGTAAAAAGAAAATGAATAAAACAATCACCAAAGCAAGTAACAAGTTAACAACATACAATTTCAAGCAAACTAAAGAAAAAGAAAAGTGGGATTTGTAAGTGATGTGCGTCCTGCTGGCCTTTTGTAAAGCCGGCTGTGAAACATAGCTGCAATGTCTGTTTATAGCTAGGTGTGCAGGCTTCCAGATGTGTGAGTGTAAAGCCTGCAGACATCAAAAGGACTAGCATTCAAAAGCATCACCTGAACACCACCTTTATGTATTTCAAAGGGAAACCAGCTGAACTTTCCCTGTAATCACTATCTTGCAACATCCCTTTAATGAACCAGCTAGTACAGATTCTTGTGTCAACCAAATAAAGAGGGTGCTGGCATTTTATTTTCTTCTACTAGGAGTTGTTAATGTCCCTAGGATCCCTCACAGCCCTGCTCTTCATATGGGGGACTGAATGGGATTATGCAGCAGCATCAAGTGGGAAGAGGCAAACTCAGCAAAGCCGTCAAGGGATATGGCAGGCAAAATCTATGGTCGTAAACTGGAAATGTTGGAAGGCCAGTGCTCAGATCTCAGGAGAAGGGGAAACATGAGCTGATAAACCCCTCACAACTGCATTTGATATTTTGTAATTTGGTTACTTTGCTTTCTGGAACTTAAGAAGTCAGCTCTTAGCTCAAGATGGTTGAACGTTCCATGACAGTGACAAATAGGACTTTGTAAATTGCCCACAAAGACATGATTCCTTTTATTAATTAATTAACCTCTGATCAGCTGTTCAGATGACTGCCCATACAAACAGTAACCAGTGGGCACTTTCTAATATGAAGCTAAGATTGTTACTGGTACCCGTTTTAAAGAGAAAAACTGTTGAACTTTCTGTATTTAGGATGTGCACATGCATGGTATTTCCTACGCTTCTGGGCAAGCGGCTCCCTAATTCATACACTGACATTTCTGTATCTTGGGTGAGTAACCCACGGATTGAAAAATGACTCAGAATTTGCTTCTAAAGTGTTCCTGATCAACCATCCAAATGAAATTTTTCCTCTACAGTGTTCACAGAAAATGATTTGGCAATTACATTTGTAACATTCAGTGGATAAAAAAAAAAATACGAATGGCTACCTGCTTGTCACTTTATCCATCTTTTCCTCTCTTACACAACTGTGGCAGAGAATCAAGAAGGGACATAGGTTTTCTGTAGATAGGAGATTTAAAACCCACATGAGTCACGTTGTTCAACAAAACCATTAAGGAAGTATCTTGTCCTGTGATCCCATGGATAAGGAATTCATTTTATTGAATGAGAATTGGCTCCTACTTGCTGTATTCCGTTCCAGATAGGCACTTCATTCTTTAAACTCTGATTCTGTCTTCTATAGTCACGAAAAATCTCAAAACTGTAAGCCAGCTGTAAACAGGAGCACCTGCCCACAAGATTTCTGAGATATGTGACCTGCCTCATTTCCCTATTATGACTTTGTACAATTTCCAGTTTTCTGGCTGGGAAAACTGGCATTTTCTCAAGAGGAAATTCAGGGGTTCTGCCACAGACTTCATCCCTTTTGATCCACATTTAGGTTTTTTTTTTATCTAGGAGCCTGCTTTGCTACCTCGGTAGCTTTCCCACAAGTAAATAAGAAGTCAATGATAATCCCCTCCATAATTCCTTAGACCTACACTTCAGAAACCTGAGAACAAAGAGCTAGAAATCACCTTGTAAACAGAGATCAGCCCGCACCAAGAGCAGGCAGACTGATATAAAAGCTCAGGTGCAAGAATTCACCGCAGTTTGGTTCACACACTTCACTTCATTAGCCTAAGCTGGCAGGGCAGTGACTTGGGATATGAAGGACAGAGTCAAAGCATCTAAAGTGCATAATAAAACATTACCATGTTTTCCACTGAGTAAATAAATTAAATCTATAGTAAAGTTTATCAGATGCCATGTCAAGATTTGGAATTACTGGACCTGCTGTCTGTCATGCACAGAAGAAAAATATTTATTTAAGAAAACAAAAGACATTACAAGTATCGTGAATTGTCCCAAAATTGTCCCTACGTGCTGAGGAACTGGCATCCACACCAGACACAGTTCAAGGGGGTTGCTTCAGGCAAGGTCTGATCTGATCCCATGGACTGGACAGCCATTAGCATTTAACAGCATGCCAGGAGACTTCAAGGAGCACTTACTCAGGTTTAGTTTAATCCAAAGTGAACTCAGTCCACATGCTCTTACTCCAAAAAGCAAACTGAAGCTCAGCAAGGAGGGAAATCAGTTTTTCTTCAAACTATTCATCCTGACTTAAACTAAAACGCTGCCATAAACAAGCCCTTTTTCCACTGACATACTGCACACTGAAAAAATCTAGTGATTTGAACTCATTTTCTTCTAACTCGCCATAGCCAGTTAAGGGAAGGTAGCGCATGCAGATATGTATGCCTGCAAGCAGAAAGTACACCTGCAAAATACACGCCAGATCAAGTGCATTCAGCCACCTGCTCCTCTTCCCTACCACAAAGCCTTCCAGACCAGGGCAGCCGCGCTTGCTTCCCTCTTTAGGATACCTTCATTTTCCTGCGGCATCCTCACTCTCACAACCAGCCGTGCTGCTGAAGGACTGAATTCTATTTCCCACTGAGCAGCCAGCAGAGATGAGACAGGACTACAAGGCCACCGGCCGCATCGCCAGGGTCAGGGCACCTTCCCTCTGCCGAGTGCCCTTGCACTGGCATCGGTGCACGCTGGCAAAGATGCTCACAGGCACAAGCAGCTCTCCTCCCACCCTGGGCCTGAAGGAAAGGCCTGCAAAACAAAATCATCGCCAGTCTTCTCATGATATTTCCAGTTTCTTTGCTTTCTCAGTTTGATTTATAATGCGAGTGCCATGGAGTTGATCTGGTTTCACAGGGCTGTAGAGTAAGGTCCTGTACTTGCTCACATGAGCAGCTACGTGGAAGCAGTCGACCCACCCTTTCCTGTGCGGCTCAGTTCTGAGAAACAAAAGGTTATTTATTTTCCATTGCTTGTTCAGTCCTTGTCTTTTATTTTTTAACTAACACCATCATAGGTAATAAAACTAGTTTACTTTCATTTAACTTAATTTTTAGGGGCTGGGGAGGTGGTTAAAGATCATCCATAGCTCAGCATTAATATCAAAATTATATAAGCACAGTCTGAAAAAATATTTAAGTTCTAAGCACTCCTTGAAAGCTATGGGAAGAGGAAATGCTCTGTGCAAGCAGCCGCTGGCTAGCTCATAAACAGGCCCACAGTAGCCTATTTAAAGAACGTTACAAACAGTTTGGACAATGTGTATTTTATTAGGAAAAGGAAGCATTGAGGAATCAACCAGAATACACAGCAGGAAAAAGTAAACGCATTAACTGACTTTAATGTGGATAAAAATGGTGGCGCAGGGAGAAATTCAGTTTCAGAAAGGTCATTCATTTGCTTCTGCATTCCTTCCCCACATTTACATGCTGCTTGCTGGATTCATCAAAGGTCTTCATTATTCGCTCTTGGCACACATAAAACAATCACTTTCAGATATAATGACCTAATTACTCAAACAAGACAAATGAAAAAAAAAAAGGCAGTTATTTACTTCAGATGTTAGCATTCAGCAGCTCTTCAGAACGGAGATTTAAAGGACTTGTAGCACATATTTAGAATGTGAGAGCCAGTATCACCTAACAGGGTGGGTTTTGAAGGCTACAAGCACTGGCGACGATTCCCTTTTACTGTGACTTTTGGGCTGCCCCAACTTGTACTCCTCTCCCCAGGGACCAGGACAGCTGCAGGTAGCCATCAACAGCTGCAGAATGAGGACGTTTTCATGATGTTTGTCCCCCAGCTTCCCCGTGGCCAGGTCCAGCTCATCCTGCATGCCCAGGGCTTGCCGGGGGGCTTTCGGCGACACTGGGGCCTCTACACAGCCAGGGAAGCCCCAACAACCAGCCCTTACCTTTGAAGGCCATTTCTGCTCCCTCTATAACCTTTTTCTACTGCTCAAGCAGCATGAAGATCAGATGTAACAAGGGAAAATTTTAGACTGAGTGTTTGTAAATTAATGCAGAACCAGGGCCATTTCTTGTTCAGATCTGCTGTGTCTGAAAAAGAGACATGGCTCAAAAAATGGATCATTATGGCTCTTGTTTGTTTTGTGATGCTCTGTAGGATGGCATAGTAGTAATGATGTAATCACTACCAGTAAATGTCACAGTCGGGCAGTGACTCATCTAGAGCTCACATGATTACAGGAAAAAATAGATACTGGTGTTATTACGATGCGTATCAGTGCTGTGTCATATGCATAACCATATTAATTGTCTCAGTTAAAAAGAGTTGATTCTGGGGACAAGAGTCAAAGCATGAACTTTTGAGCCTCGCTGCACTTTCCCCTACAGAGATGTATTTTGTTTGCCGCCCCAGTACCTCTGCAAGCGTGGAATATGTGTCCTTGTATCTTCCCAGAGTAGCCTGCCTACCAGTCCACCTCACTGCTTTGGCAGCTTTAGTAAGTGCTCGCAAATGTTACGCAGCAGTTTGCTTGAGCCTGTTACGCTCACATTAGTATACACCGTTATAGAAAGATCTAGCTTGTTTCCTAATTACTAAGCATTTCACACTGGATGGCAAATGAAAGGCTTAAACCCCAGTGGAACCATATGCGTCTGACCCACAAATAATTGTTTGACATCAGAAGGTTTATTATCTCCTAGCAGGAATGAGGAGCATATTTCTTAATAGGTTCCCCACCCTGGGCAGTGCAGGCCTTCCTTTGAAGAGTGTTTCTATGGTAATTGATGTTAATGAGCAGCAAGCCAAGGAGAAACACTGGGTCACCAGGTAGGAAGCCCCCCAAGAGATAATCTAATTACTCTCCAAAACAAATTACTTTCAACCAAAACAAATTACTTTCAATTACTCTGCAACAGATAAGATCAGTGGAGGGAGCTCAAAGCTGATGACAGCTGGAGACTGAGGCTTCACGAGTTTATGATTGATCGCTTTTCTCTTTGGTCCGTTTTGTTGAATGACAATGCAGTGACAGAAAAGCGGAGCCAAAAACTGAGCTCCCTTTCATTTCATTCAGATGAATGCGGAGGACCTGCCAGCTTGATGCTCTTTGCTGTGTGGCTCGTTGATCTAAAATAGGAAAAGCTGTAGCCATGCATGTTCACATCTATAACATGAACAAAACTCTCTACAAATAAATGTACAGACTGGGAGACTATAAAATCCCCTCATCATGCGCATCATTACGCTAGGGAGCGGAAGGGAAAACATTATATCGTTGTTTATTTGTGCACACACATAAAATGTGAGGCAAAACAGAGCCTTCATTCCTATGAGGCCTCGACAGGCCTAAACTATAAATATGAATTGATACTGTAATAATTTACTATCAAGAATTTTTGCAAAATATCTGACTGTTCCCACCTAAGTAAATGAATTTTTTCCATGGAAGGCTGAATTAAGCCTTAGCTCCTTTTCTTAACAAAGTATTAACAATATTGTTCTAAACATTAAATTATGACAACGATGATGATGATGATGATGATTATTATTATTATTATTATTATTGTTGTTGTTGTTGTTGTTGTTGTTGATGTTGTTGTTATTGTTGTTGTTATTATGTTCCATATAGTGAAGTCAGACTGAAATACAAACTACCCATGACGAACCACCACATTAACCAAATTGTAAGATTTGTTTCAGGGCAAAGTGGTGACTAGACATCATAACTGGCGAATCTTACCTAATGACACTGCAGAAGGAGCTACTTAGGTAGCAAGAGTTATAAATTACCAGCAAAAGCTGTAGTTGGTATGTCTGTCACTACCTTTCTCAGGAAATCAAGCGTTAAAATGTGGTTCTAAAGGAAATGTAAGTCAGGTAGTTAGTGTGAGGGGTGAATGATTAATCAATGATTTTTTTATATCACTGCTATTTGCCATGAGGATGCAAAGAGTTGTCATTGCTGTTTGTGTGTGTGTTGAAGGAAAAGGAAATTCGGGGATTGCTGTCTTTAGAGAATGGGATACTGATATTGCCACTGGATCCATAAATAGGAAGGGTTTGTGTAGGGTCCGTTTATAGTTCTGCTGCTCTTTATTTCATTAGTATTGGTTAGTTCCTTCTACAATATTATACAATCAATGGCACATCTGCCTAACTGAATCCAAATCACACTGAGCGCAGTATGTGACCCATTAGTCAAGAGAGTGGCAAAATGGGTTGTCCATTGCCCAGCAATAGCAGCTCTTCTGCAAAGCGAGGCTACAGTAACAGAGATCGGTAGCTGTTTTGTTGGAGGCTTTATCTGCTGGAGACCTCTGATAAAGAGTAATACACAGGTCTCAGGGAGCATTCACTACTCAATGAAACTTTGGTGCCCCACATAAAGCTATGAGAGGGACTCGTGCCCCACTTTGGAAATCTTCTGAAACAGGTTAAATTGGGAATTAGTTGTGGGGGACCTATCTTTACAGTTCCCTTTGCAAAATGAGTGCCTAAATCAATAGATACGTATTCGAGAGTGTATGAACTTGAGATGGATCCATATGAGACACCATGACTCCACTTCTTCACCCTCAGCACTTCCATCTGCTTTGTTCACTTCAAGAACTGAGGTGTCCCTGCCTCTTATCATGCAAGGATCTTCCTTGTACCTCCAGCCATAAAAGAACTAGAGGTAATTTGGCTCTCACTTTTGGCCCATAATATTTAAGGACCTTTTTTTTTTTCCAGAAAAATGAAAAAAATAGAAGATGCATTTAAAATAAAAGTATTTGGGGTTTAAAGGTGGTAAATTAGAATCCTTCTGACCATTTTATGTCTGACCACAGTTGTAAAAACACATAAAAGAAATACTGAATTTAATTCTGCTTTTTACATCAGGTCAAGGTACATAATATACACAACAGCCAGATCGTGGGGGATTTTACATTCCATTTAATATTTGCTGTGATGTTTAGATAGATAAATCCCTTGTTTTAATGCAGGTATTTTACTTCACTTTTCAGTGATGCTTCAGATTTTATCTCATACTAAAACAGGTTATTTAATGAATCTGAGTTACTTTTGGAGTAAGACATCCATTGCCTACTCATTTTCTCACTAGTCAGATGTGTAAAACCTAAGTAAACTTGAATTACTTTCTAAAGACCATCCAGGCTTTTTCCATGCTGATTTGTTCTGCTTCTCTTACTTTCAAATGGCCTTTTAATTGGCCATTAAACTAGGAAATTATGGCTGATTAGGATCAATCCAAATGCAATGTTTTGGATGGACTGGCTATTTGAATACCATTCTTTTAGATCCCAAGTTACTTCTGCTTTGTCAAGTAAAGGTCAATTTTAGCTGCATTGGCAGGATGCTTCAGTAACCTTTGCCCTTCAGTTCTTGACCCCAAATGTCCCACAGCCATGTTTCGTGGTAGCAAATGTGACTAGTTAAGAAGCTGCAATAAGGAACATCAGAGAAAATTACTCAGTTTCCTGATTCATGGTAAATCGTGCAGCTACTCCATGGCTACGGTACAGGCTTCCTTTCAGCAGAAAGTTATTTCCTCTGACCTCCAAGTGGAAGAGCAGTTATTAATAATCTTCATCTCTTGCCTCTTGAGCAAAGCCACTGTAAAAACTTTCTACATGAGTGTCACCTATATCAAGGATTGAGTCTGGGTGTCTTGTGAAGAGGGGGGGAATTTACCATCACACTTTTTAAAATCCAGGTAAAGTAACTCCATCTACTAAACAGACTTTGGAGAAGTTGTGCAGGAATTTTATTTCTTGTCAGGTATTTCTCCGTGGTTTTAGGCCCAGGGTATGGGCTGGGGTGAAAGGTGGACTTCTATTGATTCAGCTGCATCACTTTGCTTTCCAGAAGCTGAGGATATAGCTGTGTGCAAAATATTCTTAACAGCCTTAAATGATGACATTAGGAAATTTTGTACATTTTTAGTTTACATTTACATTAGTTTACATAGGGCTTCATCATTTCAGTAAGAGTCCTTCCTGCAATATCACAGTAATCAAAAGTGATGACAGTAGGTGAATAAGCACTTGTGGACTGAAGTGACACTTTGACACAACGTTCACCTGCATTAACTAACCATTTACATCTCTCTAACAGATTATCCAGTTCTGTTGGTGACTTGCAATTCCTAGTAATGGTGAGCAGCAGAGTGAGGCATGAAATAATAGGCAGCAAGAAAACTGTAAGTCTCAGCTGGCTTTCTTAACTCCCTTTCTACCTCTTTAACGCCACAACATGGTAAATTGTTGTAATGTGTTCAGCACAGACCTCAGACTCCTTTTGTCTGACCTTGGTCAAGTGTTTGAAGCCCAGATCCAAAACCCTCACAGCTGTTTACAGTGGAGTATAAGAAGTTCCCCAGTCACATATAATTCTTACGTTTCACATCCTTCAGTCTTAATAGGACTGAGCAATCTGGAACTAACCTCTATAGGGGCAATCTGAAGCTAGGCACTTCTCCACCTCTGTCCTCCAAGAGACTCACTGTGCCAAGTATCTGCAGATCTTATGTATATATCGCCAAGTGCAGGATTCTCATAGGAAAAAAGCAGTGCCAGCTTCATCAAACCATGGCTGGACTAGAAACCTTCCACAACTTTTAGCAGAATACAACAGTGATTTAACGTCAGTCTAGCAAATAAAGAATGTAGGTCTCTCACTCTGCAGCAGTTCAGACCCCTCAAACCTTCCCTAAGAAAGCACAAAGGCAAGCCTAGCAAGTAGTTTGAGCTGACAGCAGCTCTGAGGAAACCTAGCTCTCTGTTAGCACAAGTGCTTGCATATATGTTTGCTCCACTGACTCTATACGCGGTTGCGTGGGATCATCCTCCCGAGACAGCTGCAGTGGGTAAATTTTACATGCTGTAAGCCTCAGATTAACATCTCGAAGGCATCTTACCTTTGTGGGCTGTCAGGGACAACTATAGGATAGTCTGACCCTCAACATCACATAAGCTGTGACAATTCTCCTGTTGGTTCTCAGTCAAGCCTAACAGATTCTAGCTAAAATACCTCTTAGATGGCCATAAGCCTACCAAATACCATTAGTGGTATAATTTATTATCGTTTTCGGGACTAAAAGACTTTGTGGTATCAATTTTACAACAAATCAGGATTATTATCAGAGGTGCTTTTGAGGCATGGAGAAAATGTCTGTCTTTAAGTGGAATTATAATCACATTCCCTGATATATAGGAGGCCTGGCTTCAAGAGGAGGAGGGGATTCAGTGCCTCACCAAACAGATAGACATAACTAAACCCCTTTCACTCCCTGCCCCCTCTTCCTTCTTCCAAAAAATCACCACCTGAGAGCCCCTGGCTCAGTGTCCTTGTTAACAAAGAATACAATTTTGCACCTCCAGTGAAAGGAAGTAAGACCTTTATGGAACAAATTCATCCCAGATATAACTCAGTGAAATTGCTCCAGGGTCAACTTTGGTTTAATGCACCTGTATCGGTCTCATTGCTGAAGTCCTTGCACATCCCAGCTTCCTACTGTGCTCTTTAGGACTGATTTTGTGGGAATTGTCACTGTATCAGACTGGACAGCATCACCTGATTAATTCTGTTTCTCCAGGGCTTCGGATGTATTTTAACAGGACCACAGCTCTGAGTATGCACTCTTGTGAGACCGAAGCAAAACTTTGGTAGCAATCCATTTCCTCCTTTTTGTAGTATATCTTCTACTGGCTCGTCCTCTGTCTATTAAAGGAAAACTATTTCCTGTGGAGTTGGAACTTGTCATAAAGGCAACATTATTTAGCCACTGACAAGAAAAGAGTACAGGTAAATGCTCTATGGACACCACTTCTGACTGAGAAGCTGGTCATCTAGAATTACTCTTTCCTGAAAAAGCTAGAGACTCTCCTTATGCTTTTCACAAACACATTGCATAAACAAAGCCCAGGGGCATTACTCCCTAGGTCAAGCTAGAAATGAAAATGTAACCTACTGGCAAAGAAACTTGCAACTATTCATTTCTGCAGGTTTGCTCAAAAAATAACCATGATGCACCATTATTTTAAAGAAGGTATCACCATCCATAATAATCCAGCAACATTGTGCATTTCTGTGTTAAGGTAAGTCCAAAACAAAAGTAAGAAAAAATGAGGATCTCAGCCTTCATAAAGAGGCCAGATTACAATTGCCTTGGGTACTGAAATATTTAAATTAAATTAGATGTTTAGATTATGTGCCTACATTTTCAAACTTTTGATGATTTAGTGTAAAAAAAGGTGCTGGAGAGCCACTGTACCAAATATGTTCCCAGAAAATCAATAAGGCTTCTATATCAGAATTACAAAGGATTTAATAGCACACAGAAAAGATGGGGTGGATCAAGTATTTCCAAAGTATGAACTAATGACTTATGGTGAGGAAAAAATGCATTTAGGCCATTTGAAGCTGATGAGACTTTTGTGAGCATTAGAGTGGGCTTAATCAGAAGATACCATTTGACCGTGAGAGCTTTAAGTCAGTTCCAGGGTAAGTATTGCTCTCAGGAATGCTCGACTGATAGCAATAGTTAAGAAAGCATTAGATAACAGAATGGTGAGAGATATTTGAAATCAGTTGTCTGGCTGTGTTCACTGGAAAGAACCAGCAATAACACATGCAACTACAAATTACAGTAGCAACGATCTCTCCAGCGCGTTGACCTTCTTTAGCAGAGCAGTTTTAGAAGAGGAACCCCTCCGGAAGCCGATCATTTGACAGATCTTTAACTATCTGCATTTGGATCCTACCAGTTCACTGGGGACTATTATACTGCGTTATTATCTGGGGAAAGCCTCCGTGAATGCTCGTCCCGTCGTATGACATCCTGTCAGTGGGCACACGCAGCGGGAGCTGTGGAATCTCAATTCTGCGCTCATTCACAGCCCAGGGAGAAATATTGTCACCTTTATGCCTCTTGGATTGCAGAAGCAGCTGGGGAGCAAAGCAGTCCTTGACATATGGTGGAGTAACCTCTCCTTCTTAGGCAGGTTTTTTAACTTGTGCTGTGCTGATAAGGCTCTTTATAGAACAAGCCCGTGCTCAAATAACCGCATATCGCAGTGTACTATGTCTTCACTTCTGCCTTCCCTCATTTGCCTGACATACTCATCTCTACCCGAAGCAAGAGAAAGGACTGGACTGTTCCGCTGGCCCTCTGCCACAGGGGAAATAAAGGCTTTCTTTTTGCTGTCACTTCTGGGGTGACACGCAGGAACTGCAGCAGAAATCAGAAACCAAAGGAATTAGCATTAACATCTCTAGCTCTGCTTGGGACCTTACTTCCCTCAGAGTATTTACAGCCTCTCTAATTCTTTCACTTCCGACTTCAGAGAAAAGGGGAAAAGACTTACAGATCTCTTCTCAAAGTAAGACTGAATCACATTCATGTAATGCCTACTCCTAAATCTGCGGGAGATCCAAAAGATATGCCAAAGGAAGTAAAAAGTCTTTAAAGTTCCTGTACTATTTTCCTCTTTCTGCGGCGATTTATATATCCAGAGTTTTCACCATGACGTTCTGAAGTTATTCTACTTTTGAGCAGATGTCTCTTCATCCTAGGCACATATCATTCATCACATTTTGACCTCAATCAGCCTTCAGAGACTCACCTATGCAGTTTTCCCTTTGATCTCCACCACAAGGTAGACTGCTATGACCGCCTTCTACGCATGGGTGGCTTCATGCCCTATTGCTGATCATTGTTTGTGGCAATCTTCCTTGGTTCGTTTCAGTTGTTTCCAATTACGTTATTCACTAGTTAGGCACAAGCCCTCTGTTACTTTTCTGGCATGTTCCAGGATTTCTGGATGTTTGATTTTTAAATATAGGTAGTTACGTTCGTCTAAAACACATTCGGTTCAACTTCAGTGTTACAGAAAGCTGAAGTCCTTGTTCTGCAGAAATTACACAGGGACACTGAAAAGTGCAGTGGGAATAAATGATTCGTTCCAACAGGTGAAAATGCTTTTGCAGTTGTGTACTATTTGGTCAGGAGGTATTTTTATTCTACAAGACTTTCCTCCTGGGTTTTTTTTTCCTATTCCCATAAAAGCAAAAAGCCCCACACTACCAGGTTTCTTCGTTTATATAGGAAGCAGGTCCAGCACTGGAAGCGATGGTGTGATTTACCCTGTAATACCTTTGTTCTGCAAGTAATTCTTTTCTGCAACACCTTTGTAGAAACATGTAAAGACATGTGTCTTTCTATTGAACTTTAGTAAACAGATGCCAATAAATGCTAAAGTTTAGTGACACAGATAGGAACTGAAATGAAAATCACATGTTGCAACTCTTAAATATTGAGAAGAGTGAGATCCATTACCTCATTTAGCTCTAGCTAAAAATAAAGTACTTAATCTGGGTTAATCACCTAGGCTTTTTTTCCAGAGCCAGTAAAGAAATGGGCACTTCCTGAGATCATTTAACCCATATCTCTTAAACAGCTGTTTTGAGATAGGATTGGTACTATCTAGTCCAGATAAGTACTTGGAGGCACTTACCTCTGCCATTGACTACAGAGGAACTTGGAAAAATGATTTAGATTGAAAGCTTCCTATAACAAGAGAGGCCATTCCAAAACAATGAGTTCAGTGCTTCATTTTAATTTTAATTGGATTTGATACGAACCTTTTAAAGTCAGTCCACATAACATCAGCATCAGTAACAATGAAAATAATTTTTAAAAGCTCTCCATCAATTGTTAGGAAATTCTCGCTTATAGCCAGCTTTTTCACTGATTTGAAATATCATTTAGTGCAAATGATAAGCCCTTTCTGCCTCAATTTTTGATCTTCACAAAGGAATAATAATACTATGAAAGTTAATAAACAAGTTGCGAGCATCAGCTCCTTATCGCTCGAAAGAAGTTTGACTTCTTGATGAAGAAAATGAATACTTATGATCGTTAATATTATTCACACTATAGTATAGCAGAAATAGTAATCATAAAATAGCTTCTATTCACTGAGATGCACAACAAAATGAACTAAAAAGGCCTTTCAGACTCACTTGAGACCATAACCTCTGTGTGTGTGGTGGGTGCTCGATACCTTGAAGAACGCATATGTGGGCAGGATGAGTTACATGCACAACTGCTGTGGGGCCCAGGGTTGCAGGGCAGTGAACTGCCTTTGTAGCAGTCATGTAACAACATTGCAGAATTCTGAAGAGGAAAAAAAATGAGGGTTTCAGATGCCTTAGTATTATTTACTGGGTTTATAGTATTGTGAACTTGTGTGAAGTTTGGAAAGCCAGAATTTCTCAAATCGGGCCATGATTTGGAGGATGAAGCAGGAGACACCTGGAAGTAAAGTGGTCCTGATTTTTATTAATTATCCATCAGTCATGCAGAGAAAACTGGGCTCCTTTCTGAGTGTCTCAAGATGACCATCAAAAGCAATCCGAAGGCAGTCAAAATCAGTAGTTGCTTCTGAAATGGTTGGTGACATAAAACCCCGTGCTCCAGGCTCTTGTGGTGCAAGACCCTGATCATTCAAACACCGATGGATCGATGTGATTAACTTCAGTACCATAAGCTATACATGATAATAAGAGCAAGCATTTATACAAGCGCAGGCCACCATCCTACAAGACTCTGTATTTTTGTATGATCTTACCTATGTGCGCAGCCTCACTGGGCTAAGATTGCTCATAAAGAAAAGCTATTTCTGTGAGGGTTTACAGGAGGGAGATGCAAGTGCACGGACGAAAGGATGAAAGTAAACAGGCAGCAAAATATAAGAACAGTATGTGGAAGCTGACTGAAACTTTGTTTCAGAGAAGTTGCTGAGGGCAGGGGACTACGTTTTGCTCAATTGTTATCTAATGTGTCCGGTGGGGGAGGGATTTTTTTTCTTTATGAAATCCTGTCGGTACTCTCTTGAGATCTGAAAAAATTCCTTTAATGCTCAGATTGGATGGACAGCAAAAAAAAAAAAAAAGCCAGCAGCAATCTCCTAAAATGCCTCTGAGATCTAAAAAGCGTGGAACAAACCAAAATATGTGTGCCTGCTTCTTTCCATCTCTCCTGGCGCACTCATTGAGTGAGCTCCCACGGAGGACCCTGCGTGGAAAAAGCCCACGCACAGACCAGGAAAAAAATCTGTTGGATGCTCAGATGGGGCCGCCGGCTGGGGGCAATGCCCTTTTACTACACACACGTTTCCCCCCCGCCCCGATTCTTGTACGAATGGAGAAGGAGGGG
>VZTV01066514.1:0-13607 GCA_013400875.1 Anhinga rufa
CAGATAGCAAAGTCTTTCCAGGAACAACCTGCTGCTAAAACATGCTCTGGCAGGAATACAGGATTAGAGGTGAGGAATAACAGAGACCAGATCTTACATTGCTCCTTGCCACCCTGATTTGTTGCCCCTTGGCATTCCCCGCCATGTCTTCTGACACCTCCTCAAAGACAGTCCCTGGGGTAGGGCCACACCACAGAGCTGTTAGCATGGGGAAAAAGCCCATGCTGGAGGCTGAGGCAAGAGGGACAATCGCTTCCCATTTCCCAGTACAGTGTGTTACAAAGGGCTGTTGCAAAGCTTGGCCGCCTGACAGTTTCGTTTGCAAGAGCGCTGGCCCCCTTCCAAGCAATTCTTTCAGGTCTCATTGTTTGGTAGGAAACAAACAAGGGGAACAGCACTGGGTGGGCACACCAGAAGAGGGTCTAAATATAGCAGGGCAGCATTAGGGAGCCAGGCTTCTTCGCCAAAGCTTACTCTAGAGATAACAAAACCCCTCTGCTAGTCTGCAGAAAAGACACCAGTCTTGCTATAGCCACCCCAGTTACACAGGAGAGGGCTCCCCAGATGTATCGATCATATTGGGCAGCTACAATGATGCTA
This sequence comes from Anhinga rufa, assembly GCA_013400875.1. Taxonomy (NCBI): domain Eukaryota; kingdom Metazoa; phylum Chordata; class Aves; order Suliformes; family Anhingidae; genus Anhinga; species Anhinga rufa. The sequence goes on from VZTV01066514.1 coordinate 601, forward strand.
CACTAGCCATAAAAGTTGAAAGCAGCCTGTTAAGCTGTGTAAGTAATTGCAAAGCACAGAGAGAATATTACTGGTTCCAGCCTGAAGTCTTCTGAGTACTCTCTGCTATAATTCACACCCAATATAACTTCAGCATGAGTCAGGAAATAATCTGAACCACAGATTTAGACAATGAGGTGTCAGAGCAAAGGCAAGCCCTTTTGGCCTGTGATGGAAAGAAGATAACTTTGTGCCACCTTTGCCTGGAGGTGTTGAGACTCGGTAGGATTCAAACTAAATAATGTTGCTGACAGCACTGCGGGGCTGGTGACACTTCTGAAAGCAGAGGAAAAGAGAAAGCAAGTGTGCCAAAGAAGTTTAAAAAAATCTTCCAGAACCTGGCACATCCCCACAGAAAACTCCTCCTGCTAGAACAGCCAGGGTGCAGGTAAGGAAATGTTAAAGGAGAAATGTGGCTTTCCCTGAGGGACTATACAGAGTGCTTTAATATTATACATCCTGAGAGTGGGGGCACTCAAATCTCAGGCAGAAGGGATCTCCTGGCATAGCTGATTGCCCTGCTCAGTACCTTCAGCATTTGAGAGCACAGTAGAAAGGCAAGTTGTTTTTCCACTTAACCTAGGCACACGCCTGACCGTGAAGAGGGATGTGGTGCAAGGCAGGAAGAGAAAGCCTAGAAGGGAGAGAGGATATGGTCAGCCTTGGAGAGAAGACAATAGGAGATCATTTGTGCAGACCCACCAGTGCTTTCCCTACAGGGACTTAGCTCAGCGAGTAGAAATAAGAAACAACAAATGTGCTGGAGCCTGCCACTTGCAAGAACACCTGGCCTTGCCTGCCACAGCTGCTAGCACTCTACCCATCACAGCTGACAGCCCTCTTGTAGAGGTGTTTGCAAAGGGGACATGTGGCTTTTAAAACTTGTATTTCCTCTCTTTCCCCCTCCTGCCACCAAATCATACTTTGCCTTGCTAGAGACAGAGAGAAGGGGTGAAGTAGCATTCTGTCCTAGCTGGAGACCATCACCATAGCTGGGGACTCTTCATGGGAACCCTTTCTTGTGATGCTAGATGTTCAAACAAAATAAAAGGAGTCTTAGTTGAAAGCTTGAGCTAAAACAAGACATAACTCTCTCACAGAAAAGATGATTCTGACAGTGATTAAGAGAAGACCCCAGAATAAAAGAAGTCAGGTTTTAAGTGATTTCTAAAAATAACATGTAACAGGCTAGCTTTTATCCCTAAAATAGTGAGCATCCCCTGAGCTATTTGTTAGGGTTTTTCTTCAACAAATAAGATTATTACAGAAGAGCCCTTTTTTTCTACGGAAAATGATCAAAATAGATTATTGCTTGAGTGAACCCCTAAACTAATTTCCTTCCTCCCTTCCAGCTTATTTCTTATAATAGAGATTCTTTCTCAGTCTTTAGCCTTGCATCACCATTAAAATAATGCAGTTGCAATGAACTGCTGTTTTTATGCAGTCAGGTTAACCCACAACTCCCTTCTCCCATGGCAACATGATTAACAGAACGGATAATAAGAGAGGCACGTCTGAAGGTGGAAATACAGGCAATGAAGTAGGTGTTGGTATGAGCATCCTCTGAGTGGTGTGGGCTGGGCTAATCAGAAATTATACATGTAGGGTCCTTCACAGGATACTACCAATGCTGCTGTTTGGCAGAATTGAGAGGAGGAGAACCTGATAGTTTCTCTCTTTGCATTATAGGACTCTGGCTCAATAGATTTCTCATTTCTGCTAGAAGAGTGTTTATACAATAAAGAGTGAAGAAAACTCCTACAAAACCAGTGAGGTGCAAATGTGGAGGAAGATACTGAAAGTCTTCTGCTCTCCCTTAGGCTGTGGTAGTATAGCTGCTGGACATAGTGACTAAGCAACGGGTGTCTGAAGTGATAGATAGATCTCCTCAGGATTTTCTCCCCTGATTAAGTTTTTTTTTTTTTCAGCTCCTAGAGATCCTGGCTGTGCTTGAGAATCTGGTTATTGCTTGTGTTCACAGGCTGGTAAAACATGAGAAGCAATGGGCTTAAGGTTAAGGCATTTCCCAAGTTCATAGGTGCTGCTGATTTGGCTTTTTGCTTTGCTATAGAGTCACAACATAGTTTTAAGCAAGTTGTTTAATTTCTGTAGGTCTCTTTGGTTACCTGATCAGGGGGAAAAAAAGGAGGCAAACACACGTCCTGGTTTGGTGGGAATCCTTACTGTTGTTATTTCCAGTGAGGCAATGTGTTGAGGAAATCACCTCTCTCTCTATGACACGCTGTCTTGCTTGTACTCAGCACAGGGCTGCCAGCTGCCTCTTCCATGTTATCCAAAAAGCTGCTGGCAGCATGCTCTTGAAAAGGCCTGTGTGAGTTTGGAATGACTCCATGGTGTGAGGTTTGTGGCCTTCCTGCCTCACCAAGTGGGTCATCTCGTTGGTAAGATGCTTGGAGAAGGTTCAGAACATGCCTCTGAGATGAAGGAAGCTTTTTCTAGCTGTGTGGCTTGTCTGGTAGAGTTTTTCTCTGAATGTTTGTTTTATAATGCTATCGTATATGATTATGTTATCAATAGAGTTTTACACTGGGAAACACAAAGCCTTTCTATAATGATTTTTATGTCATTTAAATAAAGAACAATTGGAGCCCCCAGTCAAGAATTAGAGTTCCTCTGTGCTAGATGCTGTACAAACACAGAATTAAGCAACTGTCACTCTTCAGACAAGTTTGTGCTTTGAATAAGGGAAGGGAGATATGTTCCTCAGCTGTTTTTCTGTATGCAAGACACTTCTGAAATGACTGTGAATAGTGGGAGAAGGCAGTCTGGCTAAAAATGTAGTTGCATGTTTTGTAGTTGTGGTGTGTATAGTCAATAACTGAATATCATGCTATATTAGGCTACTTATGTACTTCAGACTTCACTACATCTGGGGTGATACTCAAGGAGGTAGAATGGACAGGAGTGTATGACTGCTCCTAATATGTCAGTGACTACACCTGGTCCTCTGGCTGTAGATCCTTGCTCTATGCCCTAACCAGCAAAGTGAGAGAAAAGTACCTTCCTGGTACAAGGGATGTTCCATTTGTTCTCTTCTGGTTGCTTTCTATGACTTTACTGTGATGACGTTACATCATCATGCAGGGTCATAACTAGAGCCTGCTGGACATAGGTCTGTTGTACCTCCTGGTTACACCATCGTGTCGTGGGCATGCAGCGGTAAGGGGGCTCGGTAGCGTGCAAGAGTGAGGTGCCTCCTTCATTTGTAGCTGAAGTGCTGGGATCTGTGAAGCAGCTGACTAAAAGCTTGCATGGGGCAGACACACACGCAGAAGAAGGTGTGTCATGATGTGGGCCAAGAAGGTCCTCTGGAAGGCAGAAATGGAGGTGAGAGCTGGGGGAGACAGGGCTTGTGGCTGGGGATGGGGTGAAATTAGGAACCGAGAGTGGTGGGTGCCCTGTGACAAGGGAAGCTGAAAGGTAGCCCCATGGTCTGCTATCGGATGTGTAGTCAGAGAAACAAAAGCCTCCACACCAGGCTTTAGGCTTCACAATATGCTCCGGCTTTGGCCACGGGGATGGGAGTAGACAGGAAACTGGGCGGGAGAGGGGCAGGAGAGGAAAGAGAGTATGTCGAGGGGTGGGGAGGGAGGGTGAACTGGTGTGTCAGGGTCTAACAATGAACCGTCTGTGTCAGGAAAACAGTTGTACTCGGCAGGGCTATTTTTAGGGGTTCAGATCCCCTCCTCCCCGAGTCCTCCACTCCTCAGCCCCCCCACTCTTTTGTGCTGAGTGGCGCCTGGCAGATCGGTGGAGATTTTAAAGCCATGGATAGGAAAGAGCTCAAACACAATGAAGGAAATGCAGCAGGGAGGGGAGAGACGGGTGCCCAGAAATAGCCTGGGTGACGCCTCCGCCATGGCCCCTGGCTCTTAGAAGGGGAAGAAATACTTAGGCCTAATGGCCAAAGCTGTTCCCCAGGCTCTCTGACTGCTTCTGGGGTCACTGATACCTTGTCTGTGAGAATGGAGAGAACTGTAAAGTCATTACCCGTCCTACATTCATTCACACACACGCGCCAGCTCGCCATACCCGCTCTCAAGCTGAAGGGTGAGGCACTGCAGATCAGCAGCAAAACGGGATGGGAAGGTGCCCCACCTTCCTGCATGAACCTGCAGCCCTCTCTGACAGGGAAGCCTTTGTGACTAACTTCAAATCCTGACCTATTTTTACAGGTTCAAAGGGAAGGAATTAAAGTAAGTGCTGTGGGCCATGACTTCCTGATTTGGGCTGTGGTACCGTGGGGCAGCTGGCCATCACGCTGCTTGTACAGCAGTGGAGACTAGGAAGTAATCTCTACAGAGAGATTGCTTCTGTGAGAGCTCTGGCTTGGCTTGATGTTGCTTTTATTCTGCAGACTCATTTTTTTCTTTTTACATATTCTTTTTTTTTTTTTTTAGGAGGAAGAGAAATTCCTCCTTCTTTTCCAGCTGTTTTCAGCTTTGAACTCCTTTTTGCTTTTCATACTTCTGGCCTGAGCTCTTTTCCTCTCTGGCTTTGCCTGTTCTCGCCTGTGAAAGCTTTTCCAGGAGGAACACTGGCTTACTCCTTAGCCCTGCTACTCTCCCTAACTATTGCAGAGACCTCCCCTGCCTCCTGGGCTGTGCAAATCCAGGCTTCTTATTTTTTTCTTCTATGGAGGAGAACATCGCCCCTTTCCCTCGGAAAAATCCCCTGGCTCAGCAGTCATTTCAGGCTCTGATATGAAGCGCTTTGTTTGTAAAGCTTCCCTTGTTTGGTTCCCACTCACCTTGCCTGACCTCCTCCTCCTCCTGGCCTGGGCTCCCCAGGCAATCCTGCAGCAAACTCCCCTCTGTCCTCTTGCTGAACCTCGTCCTGGCACGGGGAAAGCCACTCCTGTAGCCCAGCCTGCCTGGCAAGAGCTCTCCTGGAGCTCCTCACGCCTTCCTTCGCTCACCAAAGTGCACATCTCTTTCATCCCGCCTGCCACGCCATTTCCTTCCTCCGGCTCCCTCTTCCCTCCATGAGGTACCTGGTGTGGGGCAGCAGGGCAGCAAACTGCAATGTCCGAGACAGCCTCTACGAATAAAGTGGGAATCCTCTCTGTTTTGTTTCTAGCTCATCTTCTCCAGATTTGTGCTTCAAATACTGTTTTTTCATGGCAGGTGGATGGCAGTCACTCCCCACCACACTGTGGCATTCCAGTGGCAATGGCTGATAGTGGCTTTGCAGCCCGACCCTGGGCAACCACCACCCACTCGCAGCCCAGCCGGGGTCAGGACAGCACAGCCCCCAGATAACCGAAATCAGATGGCAGTGCTCGATTCCCGCAGCGTTCATCGGCCAGCGGGACCCACCAACATGGCTCCCAAAGATGGCACCTCCACCAGCGGCTGCAGGGAGCCGCCACAGAGCCGAGTCTAAGAAACGGTGCTTTCAGCTGAAAATGCCTACCAGCCTGTCAGAAACACCAAGGGGCGAGGGTGACAGGCTGACCCAGCAGTGCTGCTGAGTACCCACACTCTGGGCCCACGGCCCACCGAGACCCCTCAGAGCAGGGCTCTGCAAGGTTGGGGTGGGAGCCTGTGCTGCATGGTAGCCATGCCAGGGCTGTGCCTGGGGCCGTAGCTCCCTTGCTGGTGATGTGAAGAAACCGTATGCATGCAGGGGTTGATTTTATGTACTGATTTTTATTTTTTTCTTAAAGAAGACATCCTCTGTTGAAGACATCCTGTTTGGGTAGGCTTGCAAAGGAGAGAGGAAACTGCATCTAAGATGAGGGAGGGCATGGAGGTGAGGGCAGGAGAGTGGTGCAGCAGGTCACCAGGCAGAGAGGACAGGCGAGGGCTGTGGGCACAGACCCTGTTAGTGTTGCTGTCTGACATAGGGTGATGGAGGAGACCAGCATGGGGAGTTTAAGTGTCCTGTTTGGTTGATGGAGGGAGGGAGGTGTCTGCAGCAGGGAGTTCAGGACTTCAAAGTTACTCACCACAGTGAAGCAGTTCCCCGCTGCTGGTCTGGTGCTGGGGCTCAGCCCCATGGGAGAGGGCTGGTGTGTGTGGGAGGACATGCCTCCTCTCTGAGGGGGCAAGGAGAGGGGTTTCTTTTCCTACAGAAGGCAGCCAGCTGCCCCGGGCAGTGCGAGGACAGCCTGGCGAGATATCCAGGTCTGAGCATCCTGTTGTCTGTCTGCCCCGTTTGAAGTCTGCCCCTTGGCAGACAGGCAGGATGCGCTGCGGCACGCGATGGGTTTGGTGTCATGTCGTTACAGGGAGGGATCCCATGTGCCGGCTTGACATCAAGGTGCTGTGAGAAGCCCAGAATAAATTCAAAGAAGTTTTAAGTGTTTCGTGAGCACTGAGGGTCCCTGAGAACAACCATCATTCTGGTGGCAAGAGCTCATTTTTCCCCCTTAGCCTGGGATTGGGAGTAGGAGGCTGGGAGCTGACAGGCCAGACATCTCTGGCACCCTTCTGCAAATCATTTTCCCCTCAACCCATCAGCCAGCAAGCTGTAAAACAGGGATAATGATGATAATTATGGTGATAAACAGCACAATAGGAGTTATAATTGCTCAAGGTCCTTCACTAGGGCTCTCAGTGTTTTTTTCTTGTGTGTGATGTGATAACATCCAACACTTTTGAGGGAAAAAAAAAGAAGTCACCACACCAACAGACAGAACCTGAATTGCTTTTGGCAGTGGTCAGATCACAGTCGGAGGCTTGATTTATCTGAAAAACTACTCTGTCAAAATAAAGGGGTGAGGTGGTGAGTTTGCAGAGGTCTGTGGGAGGGGATGAGGTTTCTCTGCCATGTGAGGTTGTGGAGCCCAGTGGGTGGAGGAGGGAGGTAGGTTAAGGGAATCTTTTGCCCCATTTCCTGGCCAATTTTCCTCCAAATCAGTATTACTCTCTCTGTCTTTGGTCTGTTTTTTGGTGAAAAGTTGCAATTTCCTGTTTTTCATTTGCTTGTTTATTTTTCACCCAGACCCATACAGTTACATTTGACGCAGAGCAAGAGGGGGCAGTGAAGCCTTTAACAGAGTTAAGTTTGCCTCCCTAGGTGAAGTGTGTGGTCCACCAGCATACCCAGTTGTGTGAACAGGTTGAGTTTCTGGGATAAAAAATACGGAGAAAGTGCAAGTGACTGCTTTTATGGGCAGAGATATGCAGATACTGAAAGTTAGTCTAGAAGGGTGTCAGTGGGGGCGACAAGACTCAGGACCTGAGGGCAGACCCATCCCATTTCCTTTCTTGCTGCTACTGGGTGGTTTCTGTTCCTTGTCTTTGAACCCCTTTGTTGGTCAAGGGGAGCCTTTTTTGGGACCTGACTCAAAAGTACATAAACTTAGATGCCCGGGCAGCATCTGTTTCTGCTTTTCAGGGAGCTGGGGAGGAGGGAGCTGAAGGTTTCCCTCCTCCCCCTCTCTTTAGTTTCCCAACTTTCTCCCCCCTTCTTGCACTTTGGTAGCTCCAGCCTGCGCCTCCGTAGAGGGAGGCAAATCCTGAAGCAACAGAGTCATGGTTGAGGGCAGGAAGGCACCTTGCGATGAAGGACTCGATGAACAGAGGCAGAGATTTACTGGAGCAGCTCCTGTCTCTCTCCTCCTCGCCGGCCCCTCCTCGGGCCTTTTCAGAGCTGAGCGCTGGTAGCGCAGGAAGCTCCTGACCACGCTGTGGGCTGCGGCTCGGCTCAGCTCGCAGTGATTTCCTCTCAGGCAGTCCGTTATCTGTCGACTGTCAGGACAGGCTTTCCCTCTTCCTCCCCACCCGGCCCCATCCCGGTCCCCCAACTCCTCTCCATGCCTTCCCTCAGCCTCTTGCGCGCACACACACACACACATACACTTTACTGCCAAAAACCGTCCTCCGCCCCCCTCCTCAGCTAACTTCCTTTCAGCATTTTTTTGAGCTGGATAATCCCAGGATTTGTAAAACGGGGGAAAGAAGAGAGGGAGCGAGCGGGAGTCAGGACAGGAAGCTGGTTTCTCATTCCTCTAACTGTCCGAAGGCAGGAGGAGGGGAAGGGGGGGGAGCCAAAGAGGAGCCTTGTGCAGACTCTTCCCCTGTCCCTTTTCATTAGTCCGTTTGAACTTCCAGTCTCCTCCGAGAGCCGAGAGAAGGAAGACCAGACTGGGACTCTTTCTGCTGGAACTGGCGACGGCGTGGCTGACAAAACCCAGAAAGTGGACGTGGAGGGTCCCGGGACCGTGCTGAGGGAAAGACATCCCCTCCACCCCTACCGCCTGCCCCCAGCTTGCCAGGTCCGATGCGGGCACCCGTCCACCACCCACTTCCCTCTTATGAGAACCTTTCCGGGCTCGGGCTATGATCAGTGCTGCTGCCAGCTGGGGAGCCTCCTCTTACTCTGACCTTCCTCTGCCACAGGAGCAGCCCAACATCTGGTGGGGATTAATGTTTACTTCTCCAGCTGGACGCTGTACGGGACCCCCGATGTTACTCCCTGGGAGTGGGTCACGGGCAGTGGTCTGAGAAGAGCAAGATTTTTGTCGCCCAGCGTGAGGCCGGGGGGAGGGGGGCAAGGCAGGAGGGGGGCGAACCTCTTTTGGGACTAACCTCATGAAGAACAAGGGAGCCAAGCAGAAACTCAAGAGGAAGGGAGCCGCGAGCGCATTCGGCTGCGACCTGACGGAGTATCTGGAGAGCTCTGGGCAGGATGGTAAATGCCTCTTTATTCTCACTCTGGTAGTGGAGGAGCAGAGCGCGCGTCCCCCCTTTTTTTACTGGTAGGACTGCAAACTGGACCTTTCTCAAGGCTGAGGGCTAGACAACCTGGAGCTGGTTTATCCCTGGGAAGTGGAGTCACTGCCCAGTTGCTCACAATGAATGAACAATCGGAAGATTGCTTTGGTGACGCGTCTGCATGACCCTTGCATGAGTAGCGCTGTGCGTGGGGAAAGGACTGGGCTAGGGCTCTTGGGCTGCTGCCTAAGTGTGGACGGAGGTGGCCAGCTGTACGTTGTGATGCCCTCTCCCATCTGCCTGGCCATGGGAGGGGGTAGCAGGCTTTTAGGGAGCTAGGTTCGGAAATCAGAACTGTGCTTAGCGTTGCCTCCTCCCGGACTTGGAAATCCTCCTGAAGTCCATGAGACTAGAGTGTTGCAGGGCTGCAAGGAGGAACTGGGAACATCCCATCTGCCCCTCCTGGACTTCACTACATATTGTCCTTTCAATTCTGGATGGAGACAGGATAGAGACCTGGGGGTTAGGGTGGAGTAGAGATGGGTGTGAGGTGTAGGGGGCAGCTGAGCTAATATTTTCACTGAGCTGCCTGTTATCTTTCTCTCCTCTCCTCCTCCCCCTGACCTCCATGCTCCCAGATATCAGATGAGAATATGGTAGCTCAGACAAGAGGTAACTGCAATAAGATCAGAGGGTCCTGAGCTTGAAATGGCCAGTCTTGGATAAGGGAAGGAGGAGAACAATTTTTCTTAAAGAGGGTTGGATGACGAGAGAAGCAGTTGAGAATTTGGCATACAGAAAGACCTGCAGTTTAGCAAGAGGAAAAATAAATACATGCCTGTTACCATCCCTGATGTGAGCATTATGTTCCAGTTTGAATTAACTAACTTTTACCAATGTCAGGCCACTCTGAGCAAAAAAAGCTTCTAGCAGCAATGTCAGCTTTGTATGGGGAGGGCTGTACAATCAGGTCTTTCATTTGCTGATGAGCATGGCTGATGAAGTACAGTGTGGAACTGCACTGGCAGAGGGATGGGCTACATAACAGTAGTCCTTTCCGTTGCACAGTGAAAAGGGCAGTACGTATACCACTAAGCTAAAATGTTATATATGTGCCTTTATTTAGGTAATGGGGGAAAACCAGTCATTCAATGTCATTGTGAGTCATCTGTAACAATTACTGTATCTTTTAACTTATACAGCCGTTAATGGCAATTGAATTGAAATAGTAAAAATAACAAGGTTAATGAACAGACACCACTTTGCCAGCATGAAGTACCGATAGATAAATTCCATCCAGTGCTAACATGAGCTGCTGCGGTGGAGGAACAATTTACAGCTGTTTACAGGAACATTGAAAAACAACACAGGGAAGCCAGGCACAGGCAGTATATTCAGTTGAAGGAGCAAGGGGAATTTTAAAGGGAGAAACATAGTTACTGCAGTAGAAATTAGGCCAGAACAGCAAAATTTATTACCCGAAATCCCATAGTTTTTTTAAATAGTTTTTTGGGCACAAGAAAGGAGGACATTGTCTCAAGTCTCATTTGTGGGATGGTTCACAGTTCCAACCTACTTATCTCTCCGTGCTGAGGAGCAGTGGGGGAGAATATGAAGTTCCTTTCCCTTTATGCAGTACTGCTATTTGCTGAATAGCACATCCCGTTGCCCAGTGCCGTGGGATCCAGAAATGAAAGACTCAATTGTTATAGGTTTATTGGGAAGGGTGTAAGTTAGATTGGTACAATTCAATTCACTGGGACAGGGAGAGAAGAAGTGAGAGGATTAGAGATGCTAATTTTTATGCTGGTAGAGCTCTCAGGATCAGTAGGAAAATGACCAAGTATGCCAAAGTGACGTCTTGGGAAGAAATGAAGGTTCAGATGTCACCAGGACATCACACACTTGCAACCTGTAACTGTGAAACAAAATTAGAAGAGCATTTAGGGTAGGAGAGATGGTTGTTTCGGGGACAGTTGAATTGTCCTGCTAAGAATTATTTCCAGTGACAAGCCAGTGCTCCTGCGAGCAGAGGCTTTGGTAGAGACGTAAAGCAATAGCTTGCTCTCTGCTTTAGATGGTACTATGTTTAACTGGTGGGATGCAGGCTCTGGTTGTTCCCTACTTGGAAGCAATGAAGATGTGAGACTGTACACGGTATCTGGAGTAATGAGGAAGGGGAGAGCACTTTGGCTGCTGCCCAGAAAATGTTTTGTTGTGGACCTTTGTGAAACCAGATTTTAAAATGCACCCAGAAGGGTTAACTGGAAAAGAAGAGGCTGTAGTGCAGGCAGGACACAAGTCAGATGGGACACAGTCATGCCTAGGTCTGCTTTACGCCATCATGCAGTGCTGCTTTGTGTGACTGGTCCTGCACACTCACACAGGCGAGGAGAGGTGGAGACCTCCTTTGCTGGTGCTGGGGATGGCAAAGGGAGCACAGGGGATGGCCAAGGCTAGTAAGGACAGCTCAGTTTGGCTTTTCCCCCTCTGGATTAGTACATGGCCATTGCAGTTAGAGGGTGCTGTGCTACTTGTGTGGTGCTTTGTGGAGGGGATGCACAACTTGAGTCCCTACATGCTTGCAGTTGTTGAAGAGCAGCTTGTACTTTCTGCAAGGACCTTAGTCCCTGTGTCGTTGCCAAATTCCAGTGGAGAGAATGATATTCTGCTTAAGGTATCAGCATTTCCTCTCCTGTCATTTAACTGTTTAATAACTTGCTATGATCTGCCTCAGGGATGGCTGTGTTTCAGTGAAAGATGAAAAGATCCTGCTGTCTCCCTTACAAGACAGATGTACCTGAGGCTCTTTTATAAAGAGCTCTATGAAAATACAATAAAAGCTGCAGCAGAACTACAAAGTATTTAAGAGTGGTGTAGATAGAAAAGCTTTAGCAGGTACAGTGGGGGAGCTCAGAAGACTGAAAATGTGATACAACGCCTTTAGCCCTAAGTTGATTCTTCAGATCTGACCCAGGTCAGTGGTGATAGGCAGATGTTTCTGTCTGGTGGCTGGTTTGAAGGTCAGATGTGTTGAATTTTCTGTATTTCAAGTCAGTTCCTGTCACTACCGCATTCGACCCTACTTGGCCTTTTTCTGCTGGCAGTCACTACACAGAGACTGGTCATGCTCCTTATGGGGACAGGCTGCTATCGGTGCTCCCAAGCATTTAAAATCATGACTCAGGCCACAAAAATCATGAGATAAAATAAAAATCAGTGCTGGGTTCTTTTTCTGCTTTCTGTGTTTTGAAACTTCAGTGTGCATCTGAGTTACATTTTCAAGTCTTTCTACTGGCAAGAGGGCTAGAAACTTGGGAAAAAATAGCATTTCTTCCTTCCCACTAAAATTGTCAAACAATTACTTTAATAGCAGTGGATTTGAGGAAAAGCTCACGTAAGACATAGAAGAATGGTGGCTGGCAATACCAATGAGTAAAAGTTGTCTGATTTCACATAGTCCCTCTTCCACACATGGAGGCGAGTGATCTTTTGGAGTGTCAGAGCTTTACTAGAAAGCAGTGTCAGGCCTTGGGCATGGCTAGGCACCCGTGCAGGAGGAAGTTAGCACTCATTTTCCCTACTAAAACATTTTCCTGTGTCAAAATTTTAAAAAGTGTTGTACAGGTACAATGGAGCTAGCCCTGAAGGATTAACATCAGAGCCGTATTTTGGCCTCTCAGTAACCAGCCTGGTTTCCAGAGGAAAGCACTTGGTGCCTCTGCTGAAATTAATGGGAGCTGCATGTCAGGCCGCCAGTTCCTGTAATAACAACAGTCTAATTTTCTAGTGGCGGATGGGCCAGCAGAGAAGACAAGACTCAAGGTTATGCACAAACCTTAGTTGGGGCAGGACAGTCTGAACTGCCTAAGAAAATGGTCCAAAGAGTAGTCTTGCTTCAGGTTATATCACAGCATTGTTGTAAGAGAGGGCTGAAAAAGTCAAAGCTGTTAAAGTGAGAAGGACTAAGTCAAAATGGAGTTTAATATTCTCAGTACTTCTAACTGTAGGAGATTCAGACTGGGATTTCAGGTCTACGACCAGGTACAACTTCCATTTTTTAAAATGGAAATAGACACAGCATCTATAAAAATTTGATTGTGCTGGCAAAAGATAATCCAGTCTTTTGCATAGGAGCTGATACAGATTCAGACCTACCTTTGCTTCATTTGCTTAGAGCCAGGTAGGACTTGGGGAAAGGCTGAATTGTTTCCTTCATTTTTAGTACGGTGGTGTCTAGATGTTGGGGTAGGAGGTGCTACCAGGACTGCAAAAAAGCCAAAT
>VZTV01066514.1:13636-34029 GCA_013400875.1 Anhinga rufa
GCCTTAGACGCCTTGATCTCCGGGTGCAGATCAGCTCCGTGTGTCCTAGCTTCCCCTGTTTGCTGGAGAGTTAATTCTGCTGTTCCTGTACCCCTCTGCGGTTTCTTGCACATCTGTTGCTTGCCTGATGTTGTCTGTTTGGGATGCAATGAGATCAGCTTTTCCCCTTAACCCCCTCCCACACTCCCCACAGCTCCCTCAATGCCTCTCATCCTGAGCCTGTGGCACCCAAAGCACTTTCTCTCTCTTTGTTTAATGCTGCTTATTGGCTTTGTTTGTTATTTGCTGTAGAAACAGAGCTGCTTCATTTGAGGAGCTTTGAAGCCACCAACCCCCTCATGGTCTCTACTTCAGGCTCCTTCTTGCCATGGCAGAGAGCAGGGCTGGCCAGCAGCAGTCCCTGCGGCCGGGGAGGGAAAGGGAGCTGTTGTCTGCAAATGTAGCACAGGGGGATGGGTGAGGAAACCCTTACAAGCTGCTAGACTGTAATATGGAGAAGGAGACAACAATATGGGTAGCCCACATGATATTCTTCTACACTGTGTGGCTATGCAATGACTGCTTCTGCTTTGTCACAACTGCATGTGAATGAAAGAGTAAGGAAAGTTTTCGTTTAGTGTTAGTGGTCTCATAAAAACATGGGACCCCTGGCTTGCACTGACTCCCCAAGCAGGATCTTAACCACTTTTGGGAGCGGCAGTAGGTCAAGACTTTGTTCTATGATAGGTCTGTATCTAGTACAGTAGTACTATGTACTACTACTGTACTCTATGTACTGTAGGATAGGCAGGTATTTCTGAGGGAAAACAGCAACAATAATTCAGCAGTAGTATGCTTCGTAGGAAGGAAAGGTGGCCTTGGATACTCCTTGGCTGTTTTGGTACAGCCCCTTAGCATGCAACCTTCTGCCTGATTTTGATACTCTTCATTTTTTTAATTGTGAAGTTTCATTGTGAAGCTGCCTCATCTGTGCTCAGATGGATGGGAGACCTGTCACTCAGGAAGAAAGTAGTTTGCTTCGGGAACAGGCTCCCTTCGGAGCCAATCGTTAAACCTGCTACCCAGATGTGAAGCAGCTTTTCTGGGTCGTGTGGCTTGCCTTCCTCGCACTTGCATGTGCGGCTGCATGTGTTTGTGGGATAAGAACATGCAGGGATGTGCGTGAGGATGCATGCAAGTCCATAGCACATGTAAGTGTGTACCATACAAAGATGCATTTGTGTCCACTTAGTATATATTTTTTAAGCTGCTTTTCCTGTGTTATGTTTTGAAGTGAATGCATGCCCATGCTTTTGGATAGGTGCTTTTGGTTAGCGATGCACGCAGGAAGTCCCAGGGAAACTGCTGAAGGATCATTAATGGCAATGTGGAGGAAAAAGATGAGGGAATTTTTTTTTTAAATCCCCTTGGAAATGAGCCGCATGGTCATTTAATCTGCTGCAGAAGAAAGACGAGCTGTGTTCATCCCACTCTCAAAATTAGAAACTGTGGCACTGGGGATTTCTCTCTTACAAACTGATCAAGCTGAAAAGAAACCTTTTTCTCTTTTTGTGACCAGATTGCTTTCAATCCAGATCTTTTCCCTGACCTACCTCATTCTGAGGCTATGCAAACACTTGTCTCCCTGCAAGGAAGGAAGCAGCAGGGGCTTGGAGGAGAGGGGAACAAGAACAGCCTCTTGGGCTGGCTTGAAATGCATCAGTCCTCATTTTTTTATCTGACTTTCTGCTACAGTCTGCTCTACATTTTCACACTGCGGATATACTAAGCAGCCCCATGGCATGTGGTCTGCCGGGTCTATCCCTGGCTGTAGTCATGCAGCTTGTGTGGATACTTAAGGCTTCATCGCCTCATCTTTTTGATGGGAGCAAAAAGGGACAGTCGGGCTCTGAAGTCTGGGGGCAAAAGAAAGGGGACCGTGTTATTGTACAGTGGAGGAGAGCTGTGGCAGGTGGGACCCTGAGGGCTGACTACATTCATTGGCAGGTGGAGGAGCTGGGCTGGGGTTGGGGGGAAAACAGCTCCATGGCCTTTCAGTCTGCCAAGGCATGTCCAGCAGGCAGGGGATTGAGAAACTCTGCTGCCAAAATGGATAGTGTAGGGGAAATTATTAATAACATAAAGATTGCTTTTTCTCCACCTGCTTTCACAGGCGGAGCATCACTTTATGAGTCCCAGATACCAGCCTCTATGGCAACAAAGTGAGAGCAACAAGACACTGGGAACAACAGGAGCAGAAGCCATCTGTCTGCTTCTGTTACTCCGCTGTTCCTCCTTGTTTTGGATGATGTTTGTGTTACTTCCTCAATCTGTTTCTGGTTCCTGGGAGCTGGATTTTTGTGTCTCTGTGGCACAGTGTTACTGCAGTTAAACATTAATGTTGCGAGCTCAGCTCCTTGTTCTGTATTGACTTTCCATTGCTAGCACTGCGTAATTAGCAGAGAGCTCTTCCATGCTGCCTCCTGCTTTACATT
The DNA here is from genome assembly GCA_013400875.1 of Anhinga rufa. Classification (NCBI taxonomy): domain Eukaryota; kingdom Metazoa; phylum Chordata; class Aves; order Suliformes; family Anhingidae; genus Anhinga; species Anhinga rufa. The sequence goes on from VZTV01066514.1 coordinate 16,111, forward strand.
TCCCTTACCAAGCACTGCAGGAGGCACACGTGGCGTTTGCATGCACTAAGCCCCACTTTGATCCTGCCTTCTCCCCAGCCCCTGTGAACAGCATGAATCACATGTCTTGCCTGCAGATTCTAGATTAGAAAATGTATTTTGATTTAGCAAACATTTTCGCTTTGTTGGTAACAGCTGATTTCATAAAAACTTGGAAAACCAAGGACTAGCGACTTCACTGTTTTTGGTATCACAGCTCTCAAAGGTTCAAGGAAATAACTGGTGTGGATGAAATGCTGGCACCGCATTGGGTGGATGTACAACATAGGCTGATGCAGACACGATGAACAAGTAGCCTGGGGGATCCCCAGTTTTCTGCAGTGCTTGGATCCAAAGTTTTGGTGTAGGCCTGGTTCTAGTTTGAGAGCTCGTGACACAAGCAAAATACTAGAAAGCTTGCATCTGTAACTTGGGCTTTGCATATATGACGCAGTTCTATAGCAGCAACGTTTGCTGGCGGTCAGGGTTGTGCCAAAGATTTATGCTCCAGTGTTTCTCCTTTAATGGTAATAGGGAAATGAAAACAGTCTGCCAGTAACGGTATACCCAGCCCTGCTCTGGAGGGCGTGAGGTGGCTATCAGATTGACTGCCCACATCACGGCTTAGACTGGATCTCTGATCTGCACTGCATGCAGTTTTCCTAAGTGTGAAATACAAATAGAGTATGATTAAAGGATGGAGAGCTACCAGCACCTGCCTCCAGTCCTGAACCACCAACAGGGTGCCAGATGCACTTAGAGCTTTGACATGGAAACCTACAGATACCTTATTACAATATAAAAGCTGCTAATTTACTCCACTGCTGGTTATTTTAAGGGCAACTAGCATTGCTAGTTGCCTACTAGTGTCTACTTTCCATACATTCCCAGGCCCTCAAGCCCCAGATGTCCTTTGTTCATATGCCAGAGCCTTCAGCTTCTCTGCTGACAACTTCAGTGAATGTGTTTTGCATTGTCAACAACAAAAAAAATCTGTGGCATGTTTACAATGGACACAGACAGAGAACAGTATAACATAAATTGAATTTAGTGTTAAATTAAATAATGTGGGGCAACTGTGCTGACTGTATTATTAACTTTCATACTTAATTCAATAATGTAATCCTCTGTTTTCTGTATTTACCTGAAACCACAAGGAGACTTTCTGGTCTTCTGCATCACCGTGATTACAGGTACGAAAGTACTTAGCATGGACTTGAGACCTAGCTTGTTGTCAGATGTCTAGGCCCTCGCGTATGATGAAGTTATAGACAGCAATACTAAACTTCACCCTCACTCAAGTGCCAGATCAATGCTATCATTGTGTGTGAGAGCGAGTTCAGTCCCTGATGCTGCAAGTCTTTTAGCACACACCACTTAAGTGGACAGGGAAGTCTCACTCCTCTTCTGTCTCACCCTCCTGCCTTGAACAAGACCCTGCAGGTGGATTAGATTGCCCATTTTCAGCCGGGTGGACACACTTTTGATCTTAACAGTGCACCAAAAGGGATAGAGCAAAACCCACATTTTTGGCACTTACCTTCAGTTTCTCTGCCCCGTTTGCTGTACTCCTATTTGGGAGCAGCAGCCTGGCCTCGGCTCAAACTAGCCTGCCTCCATCCTGGTGCCAGCAGCTGATGCTGTGTGTGACAGCCCCAGTTCCGAGCCATGCTGGATTGACTGGATGGCTGCTTGGACTTAGGTAATTTAATGTGCATATGGGAAGAGTTACTTTAACAGCAGCAGAAAATGTTATGGAATCACAGAATTATTGATATGAGGAGGAGGGATCTCTTGAGATTATCTAGACCAACTGCCTGCTCAAGCAAGGTCAGCTAGAGTCGGCAGCCCAGGATGATGCCCAGCTGGGTTTTGAATATCTCCACAAATGGAGACTCCACAACCTCTCTGCGCAGCCTTTGACTACTGCCACAGTGAAAAAGTGTGTTCAGATGGAATCTCATGGTTTTTTTTTTTTAATTTGTGCCTCTTGTCCTGTCAATGGGCACCACTGAGAAGATCCTGGCTCCCTTTTCTTCATTCCTTCCCATCAGGTATTTGTACACATCGATAAGATCCCTCCTGACCCTTCTTTTATCTAGGCTGAACAGTCCCAGTTCTCTCAGCCTCTCCTTATATGAGAGATACTCCAGTCCCTTAATCATTGTTGCCCTGAGCTGGGCTTGGTCTTGTAAGTCTGTGTCATTCCTGTACTGGGGAGCCCAGAGCTGGATGAAGGACTCAGGTGTGGGCTCACCAGTGCTGAGCAGAGAGGGAGGATCACATCACTCCACCTGTTGGCAACACTCTTGCTAACTCTTCTGATGTTCCTAGTAATTTGTACAGTTTCTATCAGAAATTGGCCTTGGTCTCCCAGCGTAGGCTGGCAATTTCAGTCAATAACTAATATGCAATTGGGACAGTGTTAAGGATCCTTCCTGCTCTGGTTAATGCTGAAAATTAATTGCGTTTTCATAAAGGGCTGCTGTTTAATAGTTGTCGCAGTCTTGCTGCTGGCCAGCTCAAACAAATTAATGTATGCTTTATGTAATATGCTGATATGTTGCATCTGATGAAAGTTTTGCAGAGCTTTGGCTTAATAGAAAGCCTACAAATAATGCTGTGAAGCAGCACACCTTTCTCAGGTGGTGGTTGTACAGCTCCCCCAAAGGCACTGTGCACCAAACTGGGGGCTTGTGGCCAGAATTCTTCCTTTTGGGGTGGCTGTGTTACATGCCCTTCTCCAGCACGGGGACCGGGCAAGGGGTGCAGAAACGTGCATCCCCATGAAGGATTCTCAGCTGTGGCTGCTGCTCTCAGAAATATGCCCTGAGCAGCTGAGCTGGGTTCAGAGCCATTTATCTCCAGCTCCTCTCTCTGCCCTCTTCTACACTGAAGGCTCAGCTAACTAAATGCCTTTGGAAATGCTATTATCTCCTGTGCTCTCTGGGGCCAGGAGCAGCTTGAAGATTTATCATCTGGAACAGGAGGCTTTGTTTAATTCTGTAAAGCACAGAAGAGTTAAAGAAAGAACAAAAGCTAAACCCCATACCAAATGCAAAGCCCTCTTTACATCTCACGTCCTTTCTTTGCTTTCTCCCATCTGGGAATGTGTGTGCATTTGGTTTAGTAATGTGATTAAATACTGTCACATGGTGAAATGGTTAGAGGAGATACACCTGCATCTCTAAAATAGGGATTGAACATCCAAAGGGCCAGGAGACATTGCTGCTGTAAATAAGTTGTGTAATTTGTTTCCTACAGAGTGTTAGACAGCAGAACAGGTCAGATTCTCCAGTACAAACTTCATTTAGATGATACCACCGTGGTTTTCACCAAACACAGCATCATTGGTACTGCCTCTTTTTTTGAAAGGTGCTGACATGCTTGCAAACTTTCTCTACATGTGGGATGTACGGCTGAGAATCCAGGCTAGATCTATGCCTGATCTCACCATCTATATTCACTGGCTCACCAAAAAATGCTGATTTAGCAAACCCAGAACACCCAGAGAAAAGGGAGGGGTTTGTTTATCTGACCTGAATATTTCAGTTGGGATATTTTTGATACTATTAGTATTCTGTATTTTGCCATCTCAGCAGTGGATGTGACTGTCAGACCTGTTGCTGACAGGCAGCTTGGCAGCACAACAGGGCCAACCAGCTCCATGTGCAACTACTGCTTGTTTTTCTATTCATCTCTCATTATGGTGATGTGGGTAGCGATGGCAGTCACACCTCAGGATGTTCAGAGGTGTGATCAGGCAGGGTGAGCCTCCTTCTGGATCCCTTGTGTCTGCGCTGCAATTTGTGTGAAATAAATAAGCTGTCAGCAGGACTGAATTCCTTTCTTTCCTTATGCAAAATCAGAGAGGGGAATAGCTTCACCATTTTGCTCTTTCTCTTTTTATCTTCCTACTGTACTCCACTTGGTATTGCATTTTCCTTACCCTTGCTCTGATCAGGTAGTTTCATATACATGGGAGGCTATATGAGAACAAACTCTCTGGTGAGATTTATTGCATCTTCTGCTTCTAATCAAGCCAGAAAAACAGAGAAACAGACTTCCTTCTATAATCCTGTTCTCTCCCTTCCAGTCCCGGCTGGAAACCAGAAGTACAACAAGGTAGAGGAATGCAGCAAAAAAGTTAAAACAAATGTCCTGGAACCTCTAAAAGGAGTGTGGGGGTTTGGCCTGAGGCAACAGCTCAAGGTTACAAAAGGGGCATGGGGGATTCTCCCTTTTCTCAAGTGTTTTCAGTTCTACTTAGCTGGTTTTTTTGTTGTTGTTTTTTTTTTTTGTTTGTTTTGTTTTTTTATTTTTCCCTCCCTCCTCCATTTCAATAACTTTATTGCCAGGATGGCAGTATGCACATGTTGCCAAAGTCAATACGTCAAGCATCTGTGCCTAAAGGCAGGCTTAAGAGCGGTAAATAGGAAGAGCTGGTTTTGATCTATTGCCTCCATTATTCTTCCTTCCTGGCTCAGTAGTGAGTGCCAGTCCCATACTGCTGCCCAAGGTTTGCTGTGTAAAGCCACAAAAGGGATCTGAGTCAGGAAATTCAGTTCCAGATCCCAACAGCTTCGATCTGGGGTCCCCCAGAACCTGGGTGAGGAGTGACATCCTCCTGCAGCCCCATTTCTAGATCAGCCAGGCGCAGGTGACCCAGTACTCGCCGTCCTTGCGGTGGCAGGCAGAGTGCGTTGGGGGAGGCAGCCCTCTGGTGCTGCTCGTAAACATGCTTCAGAGGCAGGGACGGAACCAATGTAATAAATACAAAGAAAGGCTAGGAGCCCTAATTAGTCTTCATTTCTAGCCTGCTAAAATAGCCTTCTGTCACTCTGCTGCAATAATGAGATTTGAGAAGATTAACTGGATACTACTTAGGCCCCTAAACATGGCAGCTCAATAAGTGTGCCGCTGTTCAGCCTTAAGCCGTGCAGCAATTACACCCAAAGCAGGTTTATGTCTGGTTAATTCTTGCATGGCGGTTGCCCGAGAAAATCTGCTGCAGGACTGGGGTGGGTGATTCAGAAGATGGCAAGTGTTATCATCTGTTCAGTCAAGTTGTTCGCTTGGCATCATTTAGGGAAATGTTGCCATTTGGGCAGAGCATAAAACAAGGGCCTCAATCCTTTCAAAAAAGTTCTGGTTTATCTTTTGTTTCGAGGGGATAGAGACTTTTTTACACATGTACATGCTGTGCTGCATCGTTCCCTTTCCAGAAGCAATTTCAGCTGGAGCCACGATTTGTTTTTTTACTCCCTGTCCTAAACTGTCACGTAGTTTTGCTCTGCCCAGCTCAACAGCTGCCACCTCCCAGCCTGGAGGTGGGTGGAGTAAGTCTTGTTTTTGCAGTTTGTGAAATATTTCAGGATGTAAGGCGCTCGTTAAATTACTGATATTAGCCGTTGGGCATTAAAGACAGACGTGAACTGCAGCTCTGGATCCTAAGGGCCTTGGAGGCTTATCCCTAATACTGGTTCCCTACTTGGGATTTTTCATGCATCTCTTAATACAGATTTGAACTCACTGCAGGGTGGTGGAAGGATTTAGCAGATGGGCAAAGGGTGGCAGCAAGGCTTTTCTTTGCAACATTCTATACCTATGAAACAAATTTAAGTGAGCATTGGCAGAAAATGAGGAGAGATACATGCATGTTTTCTTTGGGAGAATGGGAAAAATCAGAAAAATGTGTTCCTGCCTTTTGACAGAGAATGCTTGCAGGATATGAAAAGGTTTTGTATAGTTGTGCTTCAGCGGACAGTGCAGTTGCATCTGACATCAGTTACTGTGCTGAGGGAAAGATATTTTATCTCCTAAAGGGCCTTATTTCTAACCCTTTCCCCAATTCCACCTCCTTGAAAAGAGGCTGATAGCAACAGTGCTACTTGCTTTACCTCATGGCGACCAGCGTGGAGGTTGGGACATTCAGTGCAGTCCTGTCCCTGCAGTGCCTTCCGCTCTCTGGCTGGGCTGCCGTGGTGGAAAGCCAGGCCTTGGCCAACGCAGGACAAGGGAGAGAAGGCAGCAAGCGTGGCACCGCACGCCTCTGAGATCTCCGGGCAGCTTCGGGCGCTGCTCGCAAGTTCACAGGGAACCGACTGCAAACGAAAACCTGGGTATGGCAGGAAATTTCTCTCCTGCGTTTGACGAGGCCTTCCATATTTGGTTTGAATGGGAAGTGTTCAAGGAGCTTCTCCCTACCCCTCCCCTTCACCACCCATTCTCCCCTCCCTGCGTTGGGTCGTTGTGGTTGCACACAAACCTCCTGTTTATTATGGGGGAGAGGAAGGGGTGAGGGCCATCTCTGACCCTCTCCTTCCCTTGGCAGTTTGCATGTTAATTAGCTTGTCCCTACGAGACAAGCCTGCAGCCCGACAGAGCAGCAATTCAGCAGCCGAACAATGTCCAATTATCCCAGCCCGGGGAGCAAGAGGCCGGCCTCCAGCACGTGGGCTCCTCGTCCCTGGCCAGATGGCTCCTCGAACTCACTTGGACAGGCCAGTAGCACTGCTTGGGGGATTTGACACGTGTCAGTGGTTTCGGCTGAGCACTTTTGTGAGCTACCAGTAGCACGGTTGTCCGAAATATTGGGAAGAGCTCCACATGCACCCCAGGCAGTGCTGTCTACTCCATGCCCTATGCTGAGGCAGTGACTGATGGCTAAAACAGAGTGTGGAAGTTCATGTGTGAAATAAGATTATTGCACCCACAGTTTGGCTTCCTTTATCCCGCATCCGGTTCGGTGACCTGGTGGAGATGTAAGCAGCATAAAAGCACCCCATATGCTTTTCCCTTTAAACTCCTCTGTTTGTACACGAATGAAGGCTGGGTTGCTCAGATTGGAGTTTGAATTGCGTAGAGCAAAGGAGGTGGTAGGAGTCACACTGGTGGCGTGCCACAGGCTATGGCAATCTCTGCTCCTGCCACTGCTTGACTCAGTGAGAGACCTTAGGCCACTCCTTTTTCCACATCCTACTCCCCTCAGTGATTAAATGATGCTGGTATTGTCTTCTTTTTGATACAAAGTTCTCAGTATTACTATTGCTTTTATTATTAAATGTGAAAGGTCTCAGCTGTTTTCATCACCCAGTACTGAAAAGTGGGCTCTTGCAGCTGTGGGGAGTGCCACATTAGACGACGGTGAGGGCAGAGAAGGATGGTGCTCGCCCAGCTGCTTGTCTCAGGCAGGCCCTGTACCAAGACCCTCAGAGGGAGATGTGAGGAACACCAGGTTGGCATTACATACCAAGTGAGGAAGATTGCTAGCACTTCCTTCTGGGTTAGTGAGGCCTCTGCCCTGATACGTGATGTTTTAGCTTTGAAGAGAACATGACAGCTATTGACCAACTAACCTCTGGTTCTAGGAAATGGAAAAACAATGCAACATGTATCTGAAATAGCAGAAGAGATTACCCTAACCTGGAATTTGGCCAGGATGCTGTCCTTAGTTCTGCTAATGTTGCAAAAAAAAACCCAAGAAAAAAAAACGAAGAAAAGTGCTACAAAGACTTTCTGCAGGACAACAATCTCCATTTTATAGTCTCTGATGTAGAAGGGAGAATATGCAATAACACAGCTTTCTCTTTGCACGCCATGGGACATGGTTCACTACTGGCTTATGGAAAGGATTGCCCCTTAAAAGTCACGGGCAGCAATTTCATTTGATTCTGGTTTTGGGACCAGGCCCAGCCTTAGGTTATGGATAGAAGCTAATGATAATGCATCCAAAGAAACAGCTGGGAGGGAAGAAGTGTGGCAGACAAATTAAAAAGGAGACCGTAGGGAATGAATGGGGAAAGGGAATAAGGACAAAGGTGGAGTGGAGAAAGCATGTGAGGAAATCCCAATATGCTTGAAACAGAGGAGGGGAAGGTTGGAAAAACAGTCTGAGAGCAAAACTGACCGTATTGGAAAAATATGGACTGTATGGGACACTGCCAATGAATGGTAGAAGAGGGTGGGATATAAGTGGGAGCAAAACTCAAAATCCAGGGGTCAGGGTACCCCAATAGTAGGGGTAGAGCAGATGAAGAGATGCTTTTCTGGGTACAGCCAGCCAGAGGATAGACAGGAATAGCGTTCACCAGAAACAGTGGAGAGTAAGGGACGATGCTCCCAGTGCCAACAACTCTTGTTATCCAAAGCTCCTCTTCCAGATTGTTACCCAAACATTCCCCCTTTGGTGCCTAGCTGATGTTAAAATGAGCTTTGGTCTCTGATCAGTTCCAGAGTCTATGGGCGTGAGCAAGAGCAGCTTTGTCTCGCTTGGATAAGCTTGCAATACTTAATGTTTCAATGTGCTCAGCGTCATTGCCTGCTGAGGGCATGCAGTGCCTCAGCTTCCTTTGCTTTGGAAGCCTGTTCTGTGAATCAAAACTTCTATGATTTTACAGTGTCCAGTAAGTTCCTGCTTTTAGATCATGCAGTTTGTCCCCCTTTGAGACAGACCTGTACAAGGAGATGAACTTAACCTGGTGTTTTTTTCCCCTGAAACCCATCAGCCATGTACTAACATCAGGATACAGGTTTTGGCCTGAAGTGTGTGGCTCAGCAGTGTTGGCTGCAGACAACTGCAAAGGCAAAGAGATGATTGACTTATACAGCAGCACTGTAGCTATCAAAATGTAAGGAAGTTTGATTAAGTATGGTCTCAACGCCCTTTTCCTGCAACACCCCTTCTTGTGTTTGCAATGTGTTTGTTAGTGTCTCAAAGCCCTTAGTACAGCAAGATCCAGGAGTCAGAAAGGCAAAAGAAACGCAGCTCAGAAACCCAACTACTTGTCATTTGCCTTTGAAGAAACATAGTGCATTGAAGGATTTATTTTTTTTGGTGCTTCCTCTTTCCTTGGTCCTCCTGATCTTTGTTATTCCCAGCAACGACCGTATTTACTTATTTGCCTCTTCCCAAACCGCTGGACAGACAGGAGCTTCATCAGGGAGTGGTTTAGCAGGACTGCTGGAGAGGGCAAAACAATGGGGCTTTAATCAACATGCCTCCAGCAGCCGCTGCTGGCCAGAGGTTTCTCTGAATTCCCAACATGGAACAGTTGCCTCTTTCATGAAGTGCCTGTGGGATGAGCACAGGATTGCTACACCCAAAGCATTTTCACGCAGCAACAGCTCTCTGAAAGGAAACACTGCTGAGGACACCGCCTGCAGTGCCCCAAGCTACTGGGTTGTCCAGTATGAGAGCCTCTTTCTTCCAGGCCTGGGCTGTGTTTGCCTTCCACATGCAATCTGTGAATAGCTCAAGTCTGGAAAGTGTTTAGGAAAGTGCCTAACTTTTCTCTTAAAGGAGAAAAAAAAAGGAGGAAAAAAAAAGAAAACGTCAGGGGTAATGAAATAGTTTCCAATGACTTGATGCAGTGTGGCCAAACCGTTTGTAATAATTTCCTTTAAATTCCTTTTATATAGAAAGAATTAAATATGAAATCATGAAGCAGGAAGCAGTCATCCTGCCAGCTAGTGACATGTACAGAGAGATCAGAGCAAAGCGAGAAAGACACAGAACAGCAGGACACTTGCAAAAACCTTTTTTAGCCCTCTCTTTTTCTTCCTCTTTTTGTTTAGTGTACACATCCATGTAGTACTAACATCTTACCCAAAAGAAGCTGCGGGAATCTCCTGCTGTTCCTTGCCTCTCCGATGGCAGCCCTGAGCCTTCCTGTCTTGATATGTCTCATCTGTCTGTGTTTCCTGATGGATTTTGCAGTCCCCAGATGTTTGGATACCTGATTCATCTCAAAGGAGACTGTGAAACATTAAGTAATTTTAAATACTCAACTTTATAATTGCTTTGTTTAACTTTGCAACATTCTGAACTCATATAAGACAATAATAAAAATCACTGCTGTTTTCCTTCAAATGATTTTGCTATTGCTGCTTCTAAATTTGTGTGTGCTCACTGGCTTTTGCCTTTGCGCTAGCAAAGTTATAACATTCCTGTTTCCCGAATATTTTCCAATTCTCTTTTTCAAACCCTCTATAAAGATTCCTGTCAGGAGTGCGCAGGCTGATGTTACCCAAGTGCTACCAAATTGAAATGAAGACATTTCCGCAACAAAACCTGAAACCAGAAGAAAAAGACTTTGTGTCTTGTTGTCTACAAAGGTCTGCAAGTCTACAAAGCTGACTTGAGTTGCACCTGAGTTTTGCATATCTCAAGAGCCTGCTTGGATTACACTCTGGAGGTCTGGCACTGGCCTCTGCTGTCTCCTCCTCAGAGTGGGAGATGCCTGTCTGGACCCCAGCTTGTTTTGAACTGGTTCTTCTCAGATTGCTATGATCAGGGTTGAATTTGAAGTACAGATGCCTGAGTTCAATCTCCCTGAAATCCAGGGTGTTCAGCTGCAGGGTTTTTATCTAAGTCTGTCTCTAGCTTGGCTCCAAGGGAAGGGAGGGTGAATACTACAGGCCAGGAGCCTACAGATGCAAAAAATTATAGGCTTTAAAATGTCACTAGCTGAGCACATAATGGATATTCTTTTATGATTAGCTGTTGTGTTTTGTTGGCTAATGCTGCCTTCCTGATGCGATTTATAAAGGAGTCTCAGGTCACGGCCAGCCAAGCCAGATTCAAAAGTGGATTCCCTGGGAATGTCACTACCTTTGCAGCATTTCCTTTGTTTCTTCTGAGCAGGACAAGCTTGCTGAAACACACCTGACTGAGCCACCTGCTTTGCCACCTCCCCTTCCCACCCGAGTCTGACAAGGCGTCACCCACCAAAATGTCTGTTTGCGTACTGCAAAACCAAGGGGACAGTTATGAACCAGGCTATGCTGCTAAATCATGCCATTATGCCCAGCATTTCAGATCAAGGGTAGTGCATTATGTGTGGGATTCATATAACTGACTCCCATCTCTACCCAGAGCCATCCTAAAACCTGGGATGGCCCAAATACTGCACGTTCTTCTGTGCACAAAGGTGTGCACAAAGCTGCACGTGTAGTGAAACCAGGCTCTAACTCTACATGGGACCATCTGCGCCTAGGGGACCAGGGCATTGGTCTGTATTCCATGGCAGCTGTGTCTGCACTCGATACATTCATATGGATGTGTTTCCCTGCAGCCCATTTCCTACTCTGCTCAGGTGGGCCAAAGGCGCAGCTGGCCTGACTGGCTGTCCCCTGCCCAGCTGTCCTCTGGTGTATGAAGCTATGGAGTAGAAGAGAACGTGCAGGGCTGTGTGGCAAAGTTGGATGGTGCAGGGCTGTACAAGCCAAGGGATCCATTTAGGAACATGCTCCCTGGCTGCATGTTGCACCACAGACCCTCCCTAGCATGTGGTTCTTGGTACTCCCATGTGTCCTTTCAAGTGCTCCAACACATGGGGTCTCTCACAGTAGGACACAAGAAGTGCAAGGGACTCACATGCTGGCAGAGAAGGGGTGTCTTCATTTTGTTACTGTGGCTCTGAAAAGTTTTTCCAGCACCTTGCAGCACTCTGACACCTTGCCTCCATTTCAGCATACTGCCTTTTACCACTGAGCTCCTCCAGAAGCACAGGCTGCATGGCATCAGGCCAGTTTCTGACCTCAGTGACACTAGTATAAATCTGGGGTGCTGAAGCCAACTGGTGTGGAAGTACTTCAAATCTGCATATACAGCAAATATTCCCAGCCGTAAAGGGGCTTATGGTTTAGGTTGGCGAAACAGCAGAACAAAAGCGATGTCTATGTGACTTGGGTACTTGCGAATCTCCCCTGTGACAAAGTGCTTCTGCGACACCCACATGGACAGTGTTACCACGTGAGTGAGACATGAATGAGCTCCAGGGAAGTCCGAGGAATGCACCAGTTGTGTACTGGTGTCAAGAGTGAAAAAAAGAACAAAATTTTAGGTGGATTTGTCAACAGCACTGTTGTAATTGACTGCCGTTGGCATTGAAGATGGTGGTAGTATCAATTCCAAGAGAAGTAGATTGCGTTGGCCTAAATCTCTTGTGGGACAGACTGCTGAGAAAGTATTGGTGAGGTTGGATATCTATCAGAGGAGCACTCAAGTTGAAAGCTTCAATGACAGTGCCTGGATGGGTGGTTCTGGAGACCTGGAGATGAGGCATTGTCTGTTGAGAGTGCTTGACCACAGAATTACCTTCCTTAAATGAAGCCAAGCTGCAGACAAATAGGATCTTTTTTAAGACATGCTGCAAAATTCCTCTTTGGCCAGGGCCCTGTTCTGCTGTAATTGGAGAAAATGAATTAGCAATAAGCAGTGGGAAAAAGCAGCGTGGTAGGAAAAGATTGACTGAACTGGAGAAGTGCAGAGCAGAGAGCAGGAAGAGCCTCAGCTCATTCCTAAATATGATCACACCCTTAACATGATGGCTACCAGGGAAGTGCAGAAGAGCAGTCCTACTCAGGCTCTTCAGGCTGAAGCCAAGCACATTATTTTAGAACAGCTGAGAAGCCACAGCTGATATTTTCCAGAATATTGGCAGGCAAAGCAGAGAAAGCAGCACAAACATCCTGGAAGCCCTGAGGATCCCCCTTGGTACCGACACTTCAGGTGGACAGAGGAGTGATGCTAAGGCAACCCTTACAGGCCAGTGCAGGCTAAAAGTGGTTCCTGTGATGGGGCAGACAAATGTGGCCTGTGGTGGGTAGTTGACTCATAGTCTATCTTTTTCCCTGTCCCTCCTGTGAACCGCCCTGTGATGCTGTGACAGCAGGCAGACATGGTTTGTGGGTACTTCCCACGGCTCAGGCAGAGCCTGCTGGGCTCTGCAGAGGCTCTCCTATAACCTTACAGGGAGCAACACGGGCTAGGATGGCCGGCAGTGCTGTCTGCCCCTACCCCACAGTGCAGCCAGCGCTGACCAAGGAACAGCCAGTAGCCAGAGAGGTCCCAGGTCATCTCGGAGCAGCCCTGGGGGCACCTGGGGAGGTGACAAGAGGCGTCTGGGGTAGGACAGGCCTGTGTGCCCCGGCTTGGACTTGAGAGAAACCATTTCCACTTGGACGTCGGCAGAGAGCTAGAACAGCCATGAGGGCTGTGAGGTCTCACAGTCCTGCAGTCTGTTGGCTCAGGAGGCAACAGTAGCACATGTATTTTGAGTCTTCCTCCAGACAAAGCAGGGAATGTCTGAGGGGGTGGATATCCATCCCAATATCCGAGGAGAGCCCTGAGTTCCCAGCATGGTTTCCTGTCCTGGCAGCATCAGCAGCTGCTGGTTTGGAACAAACAGTCTGCATGTCCCTGTGCGAGCCAGGGCAGCTGGAGGTGGATTTGTTTTTTGTTGATTTCATGGCAGTGTTGCTGCTTCAGGCCACTGCCTTGGTGTGAGGAACAACAACATCCTAGAGGAGACACCCAGTGAATTGCTGACTGCTCTATGGCTACCCAATCTGCATGCCCAGTGTGGGAAGCGGTCAGACCACCCTGACGGCATCAACAAAGCCATCATGTTTGCTGACATTTCAAGGGAACAAAATCTAGGAACAAAAGTCTTTGATCCAGTTTAGAGCTGCAGCTGGAAGATATGGGCCTGAATCGTAAATCCCAGATCCAAGCGCCTTTTTGCTCGGGAGGGATTTTAAACCTCGGTCCAGGTCCCAAAGGTGAGGCTTGAGTTTGGTCTCTGGGAAGAAAATGATGCTGAAAACTGAGTGCCCTGTGAAATGAAAATGAAAGATAACGAAAGGAAACCAAAAGGATAGTTGAGGACATGGAAGAAGTCAGAAGACATGGAATACAAGAAGTTTGGTATAACTGATCTGTGAACAGACAGAACATCTTTTCCAGTGAATTCAGGCCTCCCCTCCTACCCCCTGCCAACTTCCCTTTCTTGAAACGATCAGAAATAATGCAGTTTCTCCCCAGATGGCCTCTGGGTAGCTTCTTGCTGTTATTGTGGTATTTAGTTACGAGAGAACAACTCAAGAGGAAAAAAAAGAGAATAATTAGAAGTGAGACCAAGCCACACAACGTGGATCCAGTTCCAAGCATTCCCAGGCACAGGGGTACTGAAGTCTGGTCTTTTGGTACAAGGCTAACTTTTAGGACAACCAACCCAAAAGGTTGCTCCAAGAATCTGACTGGCGATCTCTGACTTGAATTTCCTTCTGAGGTTTCAGTCTGTGTGTCCAGATTTTGGCTAGAAGTTCGGGCAGTGATGGTCTTTCTGGTTTGGTAGAAGCCTGGGAAGAATTGAGCCCCTCCCAGAAAAACACATCTGTGTGAGATTTTCAACTTGACTTTCTGGGTCAGTGATTCTGATAAGCCAGTTGCAATCTCTTCGTGCTTTACCACCTTCTGAGCTTTTGAAGGTAAGCTTCTATTTACCAGGAGTTCAGATACAAGCCCGTGTGTTTAGTTACAGAGTGGGAATCAAAGCCATGGCTCTAACCTTAGCTCTTCCACTAACTCTTTGCATGACCTCAGGCTGCCAGCTCATTTCTGTTTCTCATTTTTTGCACCTATGGGATGAGAATGATACTTATCCTCTGTTAACTCATGACTCCTTGCCAAGAGGTTAGATTTTTGCTGACGGAAGCGAAGCACATTCTGTGAGTCCGTGCTGGGGTTTTACCCTCACAATGGGGGATGTGAGAAACAAGCAAGATTTCAAATGAGGGTTTTTTGTATCCTGAGGGTTGAAAAGCAAACCCTAGGACACTTGCCTCCCTTTTTTCTCGGTCATTGACGAGAAACACACACAACATTCTGGCTTCAGATTGCAAGGAATGGTGCTGTTGTCCTCAGAAATGTACAGAGAGGAGCAAGTACTAGTCAGCCATTGATGGTATCACTTGATATCCATTAAAGCTGGTTCCTGTTTTGCACTGTGCTCCATCTTCCCTTACGGCAAGACTTCTTTTCATCTAGAATCAGAGTAAAAAAGGAGGAGCTTCCCCTAAATAAAAATTCTCCAAAAGGTTATACTATGTTGAAAATAATGATATGGAAATGAACATATTTCACCTTCTAGAAACAATATATTTGAGTGCTTCTCTGGTTGAAACCTCAAACTCAATCCCTGCGTTCTAGTGAAACATTTTGATTCTGTGAAATGCACACTTTCCCACTGGAAAATCATTCTGCTGGAAGATATTCAAGTAGCCTTTCTTCCCGCATGCTTTAGTATCCAATTTAAACTCCAGCTGCTGGTTGCGGTTGTCCCTTTTTGTAGTGAGTGCTGGCACTATATGCTTTCCTTTATACTTAACACAGCAAGCTCTTCCAGGGGATCTCGCTGTGGCTTAAAAGGCATCGCCTGATAGCAACATGAGAAGGCTGGCAAGACTGTTTTGTCTTTGTCCCAGCAGCCCATGTAGGACTGTTCCCTTCAGAGTGATCTCCTGCCTAATTTTAAAATATCCAGGCAGCGTGGCTCCCACCCCCTCGCTTGAGAAGCCAATTCTACAACATGATACTATGTCTCACTCTTAAGAGGTTTTTCCTACCATTCAACATAAATTTCCCCTCATAATTTCATTCAATCACTCCTAGTTAGAACCCCTCGGTCATCCAGAACAAGCCCTTTCCCTTGGTGGTATTTGCACCCCGTGCAGGCTGCTATTGTGCACGTTCGTTTCTCTCCTGGTAATTCGGGCCAGCTGTGCCTATTTACCACCACCACTTTGTTCTTCCTTGCGAGTCAGTCCCTGTAGATCATTAGAGTTTCTGCTCCTTTTCCCTTCCTTCTCCCCATATGCAGTGTGGTATCCTGTTTTCCTTGTAACCGTAGCCATGCTACAGGGCTAAAAGATTCAAGGATTTTTCCATTAATAATCCCCACGCCCTTTTCCTGGTCAGTACACTGCTTAAGAGGGATTGAGGTAATTCATTCACGAATAGCAAACTGCACTAAAAGAGAGGGAGAGTGCGACAGGAAAATGTGAGCTTGGTGGAGCCTGTTTCTCTTGCACGCTTCTTCATCAAAGTGCAGTTTTGCTCCCAGGGCAGCTTTGGAAATGGGGTCCCATCCTGCAAAACACTCACAGCTTTTAGCTGGTGCTGCCAGATGCGAGGCACCTTCCAGAAAAGCCACTGGCACCGTGTAGGTTGGAGCTCCCTGAAGAGCGGGGGGGGTGTCTCCTCTCCTGGTCCCCTGTCCTGCTGTTGTGCGCGAGCAGTGGCACAGCTCCAGCTGAGTTTAGCCATGCAGGGTGCATCTTCTGCAGCCAGGAACGCTTGCCCAAACGTCAGTGCTGTGAATATCAGCAGCCCTGGCCAACTGCTGCTGTGAGAATGTAGGTGGGCTTTTTTTCTTTACATCTTACACCCGTACTAGCCATGAAGATTTTGCAATTGCACCTTGAGTAAGAATTTCTGCTTGTGAGGAAAACTAAGCTCCAGTTCACTCTCTTGCAACTCTGCTGGCTCTGCCAGACTTGGGGCCACATCTGCTGCTGGCTACAGTTGCATAAAGCTGGAGTAATTTTGTCAGCCTCTGTGGCAATTTACACCCTTTGCTTAGTTACTACAGTGACAGGGAAAGGTGACCAGGCAACAGAAGGAAAAGAAGGAGAAAATCACATTATAACAGTATTGAAATATGCGTGAAACTCGTCCCCAGAGGATCATTAGGAGCAGTAGTTGAGGCTCTAATGGACAGGTCCTGCTTTGGTTATTGTTAGGGGATCTAATAACCTGTTTAGTTATTGCTAGGGACCCCTTAGTAAACCCTCTCTCTACCCATTTTGGCCATAGTTTTAGATCTAATATACAAAATGCTGGTGGACTCTATTTCCCCAGTCATTCCCTAGGTAGGGGAAATCTCTGCTTGCAGGGAAACGTCCTAATGCAAGCCAGCTCCTCACCCTGTGCTGGAGGCCATGGGGTCCACGTGGCTGAAACGCTGCAGAGGGCAGGCAATGCCGCTGCCACGGCTGGCTGTGCTCCTCATGCTCCTCATGTTGTGTCCCCCCCACCATGATAGAGCCTGCAACCACATGTTCCTGGGCTGTTTCTGACACCGTTGAGCAAACTGATAACCTCCTGGTGGGAGCTGGGACAAGCCCATCAGCTTCTCTTCTGGGACAAATGCAAACCTTGAATGCCATGGACTGTGGGGAGGTCCAAAATAGTGTCTGGTTAGGTTTTCCCTTCTCTTCTGGGGCAGTGGCTCATGCAATGGCAGTCTGCGGAGCTGAAGTGCTTCAGCTTGGCATAAACCATGTTCTGCAATCATTGTCCAGTTTCTCCACTGTTGATGAAACAGTGCTGGCAGTGGTAGAGATTCCTCCATTTGAAAGAATAAAAATGAAGGCAATGGTCTGGTGTAAAGGTCTTGGCATCTCCCACAGCTTATGACAGCACAACTGGAGCACTGGGCCGTGGCTGTAGCTCTTCTTTTGTGAGCTTACATTCCTTAGCAGTGGGAAATCAGCAGCTGTAATTAGTCTCTGATGTTCTCTGCTAATAAGTGATTTCTCTGGTGCTTGCAAATACCAGCATCCCTGAGACGTAGCTCTATTGTTTTGACCTCTTATCTCTTCTCTCTCCTCCTCACAGAGAGGGGCCCCAGATGTTCTTCAACACCTAGGAAAAAAAACCTTCCACCCTGCTCCTCCCCGTGATATCCCTGTCTCCACTACCTTTTTGTTAGGTTTTTGTTGTGTTTTTTTTTTTCACCCGGCCGCTGTATAGGAAAATGGCTCCTGCTAGTCCTCATGGAAAAGGACACAGATGCCGGCAGGAAGCCCATTTGCTTTGGGAGGAAGAGGGGCCTGACATCAACAGGAAGCACTGTGCGGCAGAGCTGCTCCTGCCTTCAAGCGAGGGGGGCCTTGAAAACAATGTCAGCTTGTGGTTTAGGACTCGCCGGCAGGAAACGCATGCATGCTGGTGTTTGCAGTGCAGAGGAAATGATAAGCACTACCTGGCCTGACTTGGAGCAGAGATAGCGCGGTGGAAAAAAAAAAAAAAGGGGGGGGGGGGGGGGGGTGGTT
>VZTV01066515.1:0-15568 GCA_013400875.1 Anhinga rufa
TGTTTTAAAATAATGTTTTTCCATGTTATGGTTTCAAATTTAATTTTAATATAAGTAATTTTTAAAGGTAGATTAGAGTGCAGGAGATTAAAATTCTGTATTGAAATCCTCAACAGATAGCATTCAAAAAATATTTTAAAAATCAGGCAAAATAAATTTTTGAGGATTTCAATGATTTCAAGATTATATCTGAGTTAAAAAGAATTCACAGATATTCCAAAAAAATATTCCACAGAGAAGTACTGCATTAGGAATGACATAGTCATGTAGAAAAATATATAAGGAGTATATTGCACTAAACTGTCACCATATCAAAAACCAAGATGAATGTAAATCAACACACACCTTCAGATCCTCTTCGTTGATTTCATCAGTTATGTCCAAGACACTGTCTCGAGACAAGCGCCTGGTGTAGATATCTATCTCAGAAGACAGGTTTGTCTGAGGCACCATAGACATTTTCCGAAATGTTGTACTTCCCTTTTTGGAAAAGTTTGGTCCATAGTTCACAGAAGTGCCCGTCATCAGGTTTAACACAGATTGCCTCCTCTGACCTTGCAGTATATGGTCAGAGTTTAGTATGTTACTCCGAAACAGACGCATATCTCCCTGCTCCAAGTCAGGTACCAGCGAGAGCCTCCTTTCTGGTGGGTCGTTGTAGCCATCTTCTATCCCATTGACCTGCATCCCATTCCTCTGCACTGAGAACTTCCTACTTACATTAAGGGGGTTAATAATTATGGAGTTCTTCTTTATGTCATTAAAATCTGATGTTTGTTTAAAAGATTGCTTCTTTATTTCATTTCGTGATCCCATGCCTTCTCCTTCAATGGAAAATCGTCGGAGAGTCTCAGTTAGAATTGAATTTCTTCTCTCTGCACTGAACTGATCAAAAGAATCAAATCCCATCAGCTCTGAGCTGAAGTCTGGCCGTTGACCCTGAAGTTCAGAAAATGTTCCATAGAAATAGCAGCTCCCCTCATGTAAAATTAATATTTTGTCAGCAATCTTTAAGTGTTCCAGTTTTGAAGTAACCAAGATCCTAGTTTTATTCGCCATCAACTTGCACACACAGCTATAAAAGATGAAAGTGTTATAAATTACATGTTTTTTCTTCATGATTAAATGTTGGGTTTATCCCTTTCACTTTCAATCTATTTGCTTTTACCTGCCCCCCCTCCCAGTATGAGCAGTCTTGGGTGCTCCCTCAAACTACAAAGGAGGTGGTATGGCTGAGATGTGCAAAGGGTGAGTACTTTATCACAGGAACCAAAAAAGGGGGGGAATTTAATCATTTTCAGGTCAATCCAAAAAGCACAGTTCAACATGAAGATTAAATATTTCTTTTCATCTTGAGGTTCCTTAGATCTTTTGCTACCAAACTTAAAAGTATGAGCTCAATTTCAAAAATTCAAACTCACGGTGATTGAAAAGCTCATGAATGGCAGTGCATGTCCTTACTCTTTTGAGCTACACAACCAGGACAAGCCAAAAGTCTCTGGTTTTGGCCAACCTGCTGCCAATCTGTTAGTCAGTGGGCACTTTCAAGTGACCAGTCTTTCAGTGATTAGTAAAACAAGACAAAATACAGCTTTTTGTAAAAACTTATACTTACAAAGCTGGTACGTGTTTTAAAATGAAAGCCTTTCTGGTACACAAACACACCAGAGATATAAAGCACTCTAGGCATATTAGATTACAGCAGGCTCAATATGCTGAGATGGGAGAGCAGTAATGCTTACACCCGGCACAGGCTTGTTCCCAGCACAATACGCTGTCCTACTGTTAACACAAAATACTCAGTCACAAGAATCCCTAAAAATAAACATCCCCAAAAGGAATAATTTTGGTAATTTCAGTATTTTTGTACTGTTATGAAATTCCTGTTCTTGGTTTTACTTTATGCTGCTTGGTGGGATTCTTAAATACAATCTATCAAACATACGGTACCTTTCAAATATCTCTTTTTCTGTAAAAATGTCTAAATGTCCAAAAGGAGAATCCAGGAGATACAAATCAGCATCTTTGTACACTGCTCTGAACAGAGAAAATGGAAACACAGTCTTATACATTTATATAAATATAATTTTAAAAGAATGCCTTTACAGTTTTGTCTCAAAAACTTGTAATTGATAGACTTTTCTACAGCATCAATATGGAGCTGGAGTTCAATGTTAAATGTGCTTATAAGACACCTTTCAATAAAGCCTTTCCTTGCTGCAGACCACGTTGCAAACTCAGTTTTCCATCAATATTTCTACAAAGGAAGCTATACAGCTGCCTTTCACACAGGTTACTCTAAAGATCTGTTTATGGCCTGAATCTTATAGTCTCCATCAGTGTACGATGACCATTTAAATAGGAATGTAGTACCTACTGCAACATCTACTGGTGCCTGAGGGTGTATTACATATATGTAAATAAGCGTGTGAAAAGACTTAGGTCTCAGCACTTAGTTTTAAAAGTACTTGGAAATAATGGGTGAGCAAAGACAAGTATATTAGTGAGCCATGATCTTGCAAAGATTATCTGGAATGGGACTGTACAATATTTTGGTTTCAGGACATAAAAAACTATTTGCAGCATTAGGACCTTAAGCTGTATGTGCCTGGACATGGCTCACTGAGACCTAAACCTGTGGTTAAGAGGAGTTTTTTTTAAATTAATTTAAATAGAAGTTCAAAAAGGCCCCTTGCCTTCCCCTGTGAGTATGAAAATCATGATGTGATATGAATCTGGGTATAATTAGTAAAGAAAATTTGGGTAGCTGCATTTCAGTACCTCTTAAAGTACTCTGAAAATGAGTTTTAAAATCATTATGTTAAACAATGTGAAAATATCTAACCACCAGGAGAAAAAGCCCTCAATAATAGTATATTATATTGATAAACTAAGCAACTTTATTGAAAACTCCTCTGCCATGATGGATTTCATGGACCATACATTACGATGTAGTGGCTGCACAACAACAAAAAGTTCTTGGCACTTTCATCAGCAAAAACTTTGCAGGTTTTTTTCCTGAAATAATGGTAGCACTCAAATTATTGTTTTAATTTGTATATTGGACTTAGTAGCTATACATGACTGGCTTTATGGTACCGGGCCAGTGAGCTAGCTCAAACCCGGGGCATGCATGGTGTTTTTCCCGTGGTTCTTTCTTTCCCCTGGCTGCTACAGGCACTGACAGTGCTCTGTAAGAAAGACAGACTCAGACAATCTCCGTCTGCTTCTCATGACACCTGGATGACTGCACTTCCAGCAGGGATTCTCATTTCACATGACTTTGCACAGAGTACACCGGACACATGTATGCAGCCATTTCAAGTAAATAACGTCCAGCTTATTGCCAGGGCAGATGGGTACAGCCCAGGGTTGTAATCCTAAATTTTCTCCTCTAGCTTTCTCAGAGCTTCATCTGCTACCCACACCTCAGCACCTGCACACCTTGCTGTATGCTGAGCTTAGACTGGAGCCCAAACAAAACGTAAAGCAGGTACAGCCACTGTCTTTGGGACATTTAATTGTTTTAAAAATAACAATTATATAGCTGACAATAAATATATCGGTTCTGTGACCTTCCAGTGAATGAGCTGTGACGACCTGAAAAGTGACTGACATGATTATTCATAGAATCTGGGTAATACTTCACATAAATGTTGCATTTTAAATTAAAATCTATGTGGGTTTTGTTGGTTGGGTTTTTTTTTCTCTGAAAGCTTTGCCTGACCCTCTCCTCCTCTCTTACCTTATCGTGTAAACCAGAACCATCCATATTCCTCTTCCCTCTCAGAAATCTGCTAGAAAGATCCACACTGAAAGCCTCCCTGTTTTAACGAACCCTCTTTAGCCTCACACAGACATGCACATCTTTTATGGGATGCCAGTGTGGATCACCCTAACATGATTTTACTTTCACCCAGTGTTTCTGAGCATGGGAACCAGCACAGTTTGCACTTGGCATAGAAATAAATGGGGCCATTTATACATCAGAGCTATCATTACTGGATTTCTGATGATAGCTAAGTGATTCTGCTGAAACACATAGCTAATTTATAAGACAAACACCTATGTTATTGTTCTGTAGACCTTCAAGATTACTTACTAATGTTGGAAGGTCAAACAGAGAAGGCCAGACCATTAGTCATAGGTACTGACTGGCCGTTGCTTTCCACTTATTCTTTTTACAACAGAAAAAGACCAAAACTATTAGCAACATTTTTTTGAAACAAGGCTTTTTTTTTTTCATTTTTGTTACCTGCAAACTGCGAGTATGTCATTAATCAATATATAAACTGCTTTGTAGAAGTGTCATAGCAGGGAAAGGCCCTGGAATATTTCTTATTTGTATCTTTGTATGGGTTTCTTTGGTACTTAGAAAGCTACACTTAAAGTCTAAATCTCCAAAAGGCATCTTGCATCAGGGAGGAAAAGAATCATCTTCATCTAAACCATAGCATGTGTCTGACATCAGACTTTAAAAATTCAATAAATATGCAGGTGTATCACAAACACAACTGCATAGTAAAACTCAGATTTCTGATAGTAAAATGAAGTTTCTGATACAACTGGAGGATGTTTATTTAGCAGGACTTGGTCCATATGTATTTAAGTGCTTAGTTGTAATACTTTCCTTATACATGAAACAGTACGCTACTTAGAGAGCAAAATACCTTGCTAGTGAGATTCGTGCTCGCTGGCCTCCGCTCAGAGTGATTCCACCTTCACCCAGGACTGTATAATCTTTGTCTGGGAACTTGGAAATGTCCTGTTAACAAATATTTTTTAAGAATCAGGCACGTATTTTCCATATCCAAGAAACTCAAGCTACAGGCTGGACGGAAGCATAGTGTACAGACAGGTTAGACAGAAGTTGTAAAAAAAAAAAAAGAAGTCCCACAGAGGTTTATTTCTTTCATTTGTTTATGTAATCAGAAATGGTGGTAAAAGAAAACATATTGTTCTATTGCAGAGAGCAATCACGAGCTGCAAGATCTCAAGAACAAATATTTGTCTTATTGCTAGATCACCCTAAAAGCAAAGAATGTACCTTCAAACAATATCAATCCAAGAGGTTAACCATTCCAGTTTTCTGTCAAATAACAATAATAAATGCACTTGCCACTGAACTTAGGGAGAACAAGAAGCAAACTCTAGATCTGAGCTCTTCAAAACCCATAGAAATTTGTACTTCAGGTAGGTTCATTAAAAAAGGCTTGCACAAAATTCCTAGCAGGGAATGCTAAGAATGCTCAAGTTTTGCAAAAGGTTTGGGGAGCCAGGTTACTTACAGCTCATGACTGTGCTAAAAAATGAACCTTCAGCCAGTGATAAAAACAGAAAAATACCATTTCACTCTCATGTGAGACAGAGAAAGGAGAAAAGGACGTCCTTGTGCCCCACTGGCAAAGGTGGCCAGAAATTTTCTTGAGAGGAGTATTTAGCACCGAAACTGAGGATCCATGCAAATCACAACAATTCATGGAAGTGGAGACATGGAGAATGGCTTGTGTGCCTGAAGGCTGTCTAGTTTTTCTACTTTTACAGTTGCTCTAACAAAAATATTAATTCTGCTTTCAAGCCTTACCTGGCCTATGTCCTTAAGCCAATACAGTGACACCACTATCACTGTGGTGGTGGTAGTTTCAGGGGACTTTTCCCTGGATGACCTCCCTGTGCCCAAGGCACCTAGGTTTCCAGCAGGTATGACTCCAGGGCAGTTTGCCATGCACTGAGCTGGAAGCCCCGAGTGTCCCAGAAGCTCCCTGCTTGGCAGCAGACTGCCGCTCTTGCTGCCTGTGCACATGCTCCCGCTCCCAAGGCAAGGGTCTCCCGCAGCCAAGGAAGCCAACCGAGGCATCTGATACCAGGCAAAATTGGCTCCAGTGTTCTCATACTTTGCAAAGGTTTTCCTTTTAGCGTAACTTCTGGGGGAAAAAAAAGTGGCATGCAAAATTTCTCAGAAAGTCAGCTTCTGGGAGCAGGCTATAGGCAGTGCCCTGGAAGAGGTATCCTGTTTTGGGGTCTCTCTTCCCCTGGGCAGCCAAGGGGCATGCAGGAACTCAGCTGTCTGCATGCACTCTGCAGCACCCACAGAAATCCTGCAGCTTTTGGGGAAAAAGACTGGAAGACACGAGAAGGACTTCCAGGGCAATATAACCCGGGATTCTAAGTTGAGCTGCTCTCTAGAAGTTCACATTACATATAAAGTCAGATATAATCCAATTTTGAT
Source organism: Anhinga rufa (assembly GCA_013400875.1). Lineage (NCBI taxonomy): Eukaryota > Metazoa > Chordata > Aves > Suliformes > Anhingidae > Anhinga > Anhinga rufa. Next base: position 6,230 of record VZTV01066515.1, read on the forward strand.
CATCCCTGTTGTGATTTTGACAGCTAATCACTCTCTGTTGGGCAGCCTTTTGGCATTTGGAGCCTCTGAGGTTTTGCAGAATAAATAAATAAATAAAAATCCTTTGATAGAAATGTTTCCTTCTTCCTCCCCTGTAAATTGGCCTGACCTCAGGAAAAGAGTGAACAATGGTGTTCAGCTCTGGGTCAGTGACAGATGAAAGGTCCAGCCACTAAAGGGCTAGAAATTGACTGCCTGGTCTGTCAGGAAATGGGAGATTCTCCCAACTCTTTAATTTGATAATAGCGTTTACTTCCTGACTTAGAGGATTCTGACCTTAAAATCAAGATGCTCTTGTGTATGGAAAAGCTATTGCAGGTGATTTTTAAATTCTTCTCATGTTAACTAGTTATTTCCCTCTTGTAAAAGGAAAGCCACACAAGCAAATCCCTGGTACTAATGTAACATCTCAGGTATGTGCAGAAGAGGGATGTGAAAAATAGTGCCAGAAGCATATTTAAAGGAATATTTTCTGAACGTGACAAAATTGTCTTCCTACAAGTCATGAAGTATTTAGAGAAAATGTGAAATTCTGGCATAAAAGCTTTTCTGGCATTTATTTGAGACAACCTGCTCTGATCACTTATGGTTTCACTGTGCATGTGGGAGTCATGTTACTCGTGTAACTTTGACATTTACCCAATATCTTCACCTGAACATTGGGACTTGCATGGTTAAGTATCTAGATACCTAAGCTGATTTCAACTGTTTCCCTTTTCTACCAGTACTATTGCTTGTGATGGTGCTGGTGCCATTGCTGTTTCCTGATTCTACTTCTTTGAAAAAAGCCCAGGTAAAGAACTGGGCCCAGTGTGTCTTCCCCTGCAAACAGGGTAGAATCCTAGCCCTACTGAAATTAATTCCAGGGCTCCCATTGTTTTAAATGGTGGTGGGATTTCATCAGATCTATTTCTTTGCAGGTGTGTCAACATGGAATTTTAATCAGACTTTTAATGAGTTCCCCTTCTGCTCTCTTCTACCCTTCACCTCAGGGTAATATATGGCATGGAACAGACAAAGAACTTTTCAGGCTGTAATTATAATAATTAAAAAAATGTTTAGTAATTTCTTTCAAAGGCGTAAACAGAGTGATGAATTCCAACAGACACACAATGCTATTTGTTGGAACATGCATTACCTATTGTAAAAAAGTACATAGGGCTGGTCCAAATACATCCTTGCTGTCATTTTATGCAGGAAGTGAAATCAAGCCAGGGACAAACCTGATGTAATGATGCTGAACAGCACAAAACCCAGCATATTAATGAAGTAGCCATTGGATTTTCTTTAACATATCTATTTCTAAATGCTTAAATTGAAAAACCTATTGGTAACTATTCAAAGAAAACCCACACAGTTCAGACTTTAATTACTTTCGTGGTACTTCTAGTATCAGGAGCTAACAAATGTTGCACACCCAAGGCAAAGGCATCCCTTTTAGTACCTATTTGCATTTTTAGCAGTGTAAATGTCATATTCATCTACCTCAGCAGCAAAGGGATAACCCTTATAATACCATTGGGCTTGGAATGGAAGAATATACCTGAGATTATTCAAGGTAATATCTCTTTTAAGAGTGAATAGGAAATATGGTCTCATTAAAAAAAAAGGAAGCCTCAGAATGGACTTCACACTCCAAGTCTTTTCTGTAGAGACTGTTTGTCATGAAAAAAATTTGATAAATCATTAGCAACAGTTAACATAATAAAGCATGACAGAAAATAGTTTCTAAGAACCATGCCTTTCCACAAATAGTTGCTTTATATATCCAAGGCTGCTCAAACTACTCAAGCAGTTCTAATGATAGAACATATGTATTTTACTTATGGGGCCCCTCTTCCTTCCTTAAATATGTCCTTAATGATGAGGCTTTCGATCTTCCCTCTTCTGCCTCCCCTCCAAAAAGATACAACTGTCACAAAACTGACGGAACAGAGCAGCAGTCTTGACTCTCTCCATTTCATCCTCACTAACCCTTTCCATCTTTACCATCTCTATTCCCTTCCTTTTCTTCAATGCCAGTAACATTCCTCAGGTTTATTTTCACAGTTCCCAGAAAATCCCCCCATTCACATTGCTACCTCCTTCTCACCTACTAAAGTACTCCCTTTTTCACCTTCTTCTTTCTCTCTGTGTTTTAGAGAAGCTGCCTCTGAATACATTTTGCAATTCCCCTTCTGTAGTATGGACTATTTGCAATAAATTAGAGGAAAAATACTGACGCTTTTATTGTATAAAATGCCAAGTAAAGCTTGGTTAAGCAGAAGCAGCACCAAGGGTTTCAAGCAGGAGCTCCAATACTGTTCCACCTTATTTGATAATTTTTCTCTTTAGCTATAAGAGGAAAATTTACTGTTACCTGCTTTCTCACTAACATGATTATTTCTGTACTTCCAAGCAATCATATTCAAGTCTAATATATCAACAAGGTAGAAATGCAACTGAAACAAACCTCCAGATTTGAATTCAGTCATTACTAAGAACTTTTAGATAATTAATTTGAAATGTCATTTGCAGAAAGCATAACTTTGAAAAAACAAATTATCTTGAAAGACAGATATGAACTAAACTTCAAAAGATGAAGTTCTCAAGTTTTAAAGTTTTGAAATCAAGCCTTGTGTTTCAGACTCATATGTACTAGGGAACATTTCTGTTAATTTTTAAAAGATGAAGAATTTCCAGTAATTTTTTATATCTTGGCTTTTGGGTAACCAGATTGAGCATACTCGAGTCCTCATTTTCCTGGGCCAGAAGCCAGAAAAACAGATTTCTTTAAAGTATTTCAAATCAGAAATTACTTTTTAAAATTGTATTTTATTTAGGTAACCCTGCTCTCTCTGCTGAAGCTTGTTAGATTTCATCTGAACTATTTATGAAGGATTCATTATCCAAAAGCATAAGCTTTGTTTTTGCAATAATTTGTGACCATGAGCAAAGTGTCAGGCTCACCCAAAACTCACACAAATGCTGGCAAAACTAACTTTCTCTATGGTGAAACATTCCTGTGGAACAGATTTTTGAAACATGAAGTAGTTGGTATGGTGCACATGGGTAAGTTAAACACAGGGTAAGGGAATTAAATACGATTCCAGAAGTGACACAGAAGATAGGACAACATCCAAGGTAATCAGTCCAGAGCCCTCTACCTAAGACAGGGAAAGGGATAGGGAGAGCTGTCTTGACTGAAACAGGTTTTTAACAAAATGATATCAACACAGAACATTGCAGAAGGGCTCTCTTAAACATATTTACTTGATTGCTGATAACCTTGAATTCAGTGTATTTGGGAGTTTGAGTCTATTTTTTTCTCTAATCGAGATGCTCCCCTGCTATACAGAAACTGTACTAGCCTATTTACTTCCAGTTCCCCCAGGGAACTCACTGTGTCAGCAGCTTCACAGCTGACCTGCCCATGATTTTGGGCCACAGACAAGAATTTCAGTTAGAGAAGTCTGTTCATGCCAGTGGATCATACCAGTGAAAGGTGGAAAAAATATAAAGGTAGCCAGCTTTTGGGCCCACGTGTCTGAGATGCAACAGTTGTAGTGAGAGATATGACAAATATTATGTGAACTTCCTGCCTAGAAGAGGCATTTATGCTATTTTAGCTGTTTACATTAGGATGAGATGAACTTCATTTTGACATGCCTGTTGCTCTCCCCTGGCTATGAAGCAAGGCTAAGCAACTTGCTCTCACATAGTTTAAACTGTAGACATGTACCTGATTAAGTAACCAACCTACCTCTTAATATCCTCTTGTAGAGAACTACCTACTACAAAGCACTCAGTTCCAGACTTGAATCCTTATTGTTCCTCTCTTCCACACACTTCGTAATCTGCCAATATCCCTTGTGAAAAGCAGGCACAAAAACAGGGCACAAAGTATTTTGCTTACTGACATAATAACCTCTCAACTCCTACCAATTCAGTTATCTGCCAAAAAAAAACCCAAACCAACCATCAGCCAACCAACCGAAAACAAGCAAACCAAAAACCAGCACAGATAAAAGGGGTTGGAGCAGTACAGTAGTGTGCAAGGATATGTATTTCTGTTTCAGGGCATCCCTGGCATTGCAGTGAACTCATCACCCAGGGGTGGATGCCGTTCTTTGCAAGGAGATGTTGAACACGCAGGAACACAAACCAGGGCTTGGCATATTGACAGTCTCTTTCTCTAATTAGATCTCTAAGATCTCATCAATACTTATCTGAAGGGCAGGTGTCAAAAGGATGGGACTGGACTCTTTTCAGTGGTGCCCAACGACAGGACAAGGGGCAATGGGCGCAAGTTGGAATACAGGAAGTTCCACTTAAAAAAAGAGGAAAAACTTATTTCCTGTGAGGGTGCCAGAGCAGTGGCACAGGCTGCCCAGAGAGGTTGTGGAGTCTCCTTCCCTGGAGACATTCAAACCCCACCTGGACGCGGTCCTGTGCCCCCTGCTCTAGGTGTGCCTGCTCACGCAGGGGGGTTGGACAAGATGATCTCTGGAGTTCCCTTCCAGCCCCTACTGTTCTATGATTCTGTGATTATTCTCTCTAAGTTCTTAGATGAAAATTAATCTCCCACACGCCCTGTAAAACCAGCTCAAAAAACCACAGCATCTGGTCACAAATTTCTTTAGTACTATTATATGATTCAATTTCACATGGAAACACTTCCTCTATTTGCATGCCATGTTAAACATTACATTCAAGAGCAGCTGGTGGCTCTCAAATCAGAACATGTGTTTACTTTAAGAGTGGTAATCTCTTGAAGGTAGTTTGCCATTATGTGTTTATGGCTTCTTAGGTAACTGTTGAAGGATCAAATGAACTAACCAGTTGGAAGAATATCTCTTACCTTGTAAAAAGGTAAAACCAGAAGTCATGGAAGTATGGTTTAAAACTAATGAATTACTGCACTCCTTCAAGTAGGATATGATGCTTGTTTATTTTTTAGGAAGAATAACTATAACGGCCCTGCTTCTGCAGTCTTGACTGGAGGAATGCATTCTCTTAGGATGACTTTGTTCAATGTTAACAGCATTTAGACACAAAGATTCCTGTTTCAATGGCCCAAAGGTTTTACATTTTTGATTTAGCAAGTGTTAAAACCATACAGAATCCAACACCCTGTGTACAGTAGGCTATTAATACTGATTTTTCAACCCAAAAATCTGAAAATCAAACCACATTCCTTCCCCATTTTTCATTATATCAGTAATAAGGATTTTACAAACCCAATTGGCTACTCCTACAAATTCCCATTTATATTCATGTTATCCCTGCCAAGACATGAATACAACCCTTCAATCTCTGGGGAAGTTACACTTGTGGAATTACTTCAAATTTAGTAGCAAGTTTCCATAGACATATAAACTCATCTAGTTCATATCTCCCAGTGGCTTTTGCTATTGAGCAATGAGAGTAAAAATCAATGAATTATGCAGGATGGCTTCTCAGCATTAAATTTGTTCCTACTTGGTCCTTAATTTGAAATTCTGGGCAAAAGTTCACCTTCTCTTGCTAATTGACTTTTATCATGAATGTGATGAAAAGCATTTGATAAAAAGGGTAAAACAGCTTGTGAAAAGAAAAAAGGGTAGCATAAGCCGAGGTAGCACCTATTCATCTTATCTTACATTTTCAGTACCTTTAAGCTTGTCTATGGGGACTGCTTTTAGGAAATGAGTTTAGAGTCCACACTAATTACATCTTAGCTTCTCTATATCATAGCGTGCCAATTCAAGATTTTAAAGGTAATAGATTTGTCATAATACATGCACACTCAAAATTAAACTCATTCAAACAATTCATTCAAAAAAAGCTTCTGAATAAAGGAAAAATGGTAAGGACTACTGATCTGTGCTGAAACGGTTTGATCTAGAAGTTGAAAGCCTTCACTTCCATATTTGCAAACTGGGACCTTTGTTTTAGAAGACATGTTAAATTAGGTAATCACCCTGCTTGCTTGCTAGAACATTAGCTTTTTCTTGAGGAAAGGAAAAAAGTGGAAGAAGGCAATGGAGAAAGAACAAACAGCCCTTCTCCTATGGCTTTTTGTAGAACTTTTTTTGCCGTGATGTTTCACAGTACTGTGATGTTTCATCATGTTATTTAAATGTATTGCCATTCCCTTGAGTTCAGCATCACACAAGAACAAGGGCAATGTCTATGCACCACTTACATCCCACTGCAGCCACATTTAGTTTGCGCTGAGCTTTCAGAAATATTTTTTGCCAGTAAGGCTGTTCCTATAGGATATCAAGAACGTTAAGGTAGCTCTTAATTAGTTCCTTCATCTCAACTCCAAAGCAGTCTTTCTGTTCTATTACCTTCTCTCCTCTTAACCTCTGCCCCTTTCCAAACTCCAGTAATTAGAACCACATTGTAAAACATGATTTTACCTCCCCTGATGCCCTACTTACCCTCAAAGGAAAAATATAATCCAGAAATGTAATTATAATCAAGTCATGAATCATTTTACACATATAAAGCAGGCTACACTACCATAAAGATACGCATATTAGCTGTACAAACAGAAGCTTAAAAAGGGCCTTAGGCATGCTTTTACTGATGCACATAGAGATGCATTTGAGAACCCTTCTCATGCTTCTTCAGTATTATACATCTATACAGTGTCACCCTGAAATTATGACAAGCAGTGTTACTTAGACCTGCAAGCACCCCTCACTGAGCCTTCAACACACACTGTCTTTCATTGTGCATCCTTTCAACAACTCAGATCTCATACACTCCTACAGGGTTGCCCTGTGGTGTCCCTTGCTATTGTTACCCCTATGAGCCAGAGAAGGCTACAGAGCAGAGCTATGAGGACCAAGGACCATGAAAGGAACCTATGACACTCTACTGCTGCCACACATGTGCCATCAAGTGGGACTACACTCAAAGGAGTACCATTAAAACATGTTTGTCATATGTAGTCTCACAAAATAGTATCTACTGTATGACATGATTCACTGCATCTGACTGTTCATCAGTCGCGTACTTATGTGATGGGCATTGGGTGAGACAACAGTTATGTTATGCATGAGAAAAAAAAGATACTTGAGAGACGTACACACTAATTGAGCCTGTAAACCCAGGCACAGACTGAGTTCCTAATGTATTGTGCACTACACAAACACACTCAATACTCTATCTTGGCAGAGTATTTACGAGGGATGCAGTTCTCCAATATATCAATCATTTTCTTTTTAATCTTCATCTTCTGTTTCATGATATGACATCATGAATAGGTGTACTGGCACAAATGGAGAGTAGGTGAATTGCAGCAAGGCAAGAATACGAAGCTGAAGGCAAAAATCTCTTAAGCTGAGTATACAAATCAAGGAAGTACACCATGTAGTTACCTGAACTCTTTGGATTAAAAAATGTCCCACTTTAGTGTTCTAAATTGCGAGAAACTTATGTGAGCTCATAAAGAAAATAAACGAAAATCCTTTTGTGGCTCACAGTCTCATTGCTTTCCAGTAATGTTATTATGAATATTCAAATTATTAGGGAAGAAACCATCTTTTTAAACTTCCTCTTCTTGGTTTCATACACAAATAGAACAAAATGTAAAACTGCAAGAATATCCTTTAGAAAAACATAAAAAATCCTTATTCCATCCAAGAAAAACCTACCAAAGCCCACATGTTCTTTTGGTAATGGTTAATATAACCAGATTTGCCATTCTTTAGGACTTTATAGAATAAAATCTAACACGTAACACATTCTAACCTCTAAATAAAGATCTGATTTCCTATCCAGTGAAAATTTTATTCTTGAACACCTAAAAATATGGAAAGCTCTGTGAAATTTTTACTTACACTTTCCACCTTTCATAATTACTTTGAGACAAATTTACCTCAAGCACTTAGCAGCTCTAAGGAGGCTGTAAGTGATAACTCCTTAGCAAATCAACTATGTATCAGTCCAAAAAGTCAGGCAGAAAAATGTAGTGTTGATTTTTCTGAAAATTCTCATTATCAGAAATTATTTAACTTACACTTGCTTAATATCATTTGCATATCTCCATAGACCTAAAACAAAGAGCAGAGCACCTTGTATGAAGTCACCCAGCTTCAGTGTCCTGTTCTGCTGATGGACAAGAACAGGCTATTCATGGTGTGTCAGGAAGCCCCAAACCTATGTATATGGTATGATGTGACTCACATAGAATAACCTGTAGTATTTTATTGGCAGTAATGAATACAAAGGGAAAAAGATATCAGATTTAGGGGCCATTTTGCAGGTATGTTACTTTTTGTAGTAGTAGCACATCTATTTGCCCACTGGGTCAAAGAAGATGGCTTTGTATTCCCCAAAAGGTTTTTGTAAGCATGGAGCTTGGAAGTAAATCTTACTTAGCCACTGTTAAGAGCTGTATATTAACTGACTTTCAGCATATGCACAATAAGGAAATAAACTCTCTTTTATCACCAATCCTTGGTTCACCTTGAAGAGCCCATATAAGAACTAGACTCACCAACAGGCCTACACTCAGGTGGACTATGTAACTACCTCAGAAAGTTGCAGAGAAGGGGGCAAATTGAACTCCCTTAGGCAAAAACCCTCTGGTACCTCTCCCTTCTGAAGAATGAGAACACACACAATCCAAACCCAACAAAGCCCTAACCTTTGTCGTAATAAACCCCTAAAAGGTCTCACTGGGGAATAAACAGGGAATTAGTATTTGAAGTCCATCCTTCAGTCTGCCATACTAAGTCCTGTTCGGTAACTAAGATGTGAAAGCTAGCGAGACTAGAAAGCATAATAATCACAATAAGGTAATGCATTTGGCTTCCTTCCAGACCATTCTGCCTTCTCTTCAGGCCAGCCCAATTTATTCAGCTTCAGTCCAGAAGAAAATACCCTTGTAAGTATCAAACTTGATCTTAAATAATGAGAACTGCTAGGAGGTGAAGCATATCATTCTGCATAGAGCTGCACCAACACAGATCAAAGCTGGCTTGATTGAGCCTGTTTGGAGAAGAAAGGAACAGCAGCCTACCGAGACACCAAGCCATTCCACTGACACTGAAACACCAAGGCACTGAGCCATCATTAACCGCCTTCTGCTCTAGGAAAAGCCTGGGCTGGGAAGCCTCTTTAGGCAAGGACAGCTTTGAACTGCTGAAGCCAGTTGTTTCTCGGAGCTTTGGCATTAACTACAACTTTTAAGATCAGGATTAAGGACTACTCTCTTCAGAAAAGAGGTTGTTAACTCTCCTGTCTTCTGAAGCTTTCAAAGAAGATTTCCAGCAAACCACAATCCAAACACAAGCTGAAATGGCCATAAACATATAAGAAAAG
>VZTV01066517.1:1811-15146 GCA_013400875.1 Anhinga rufa
TCTGCCTTGAGTATCTTTTAGACAGAGAAACCTAGTTAGAAAGTGCAGTGTCAATTATTTTTTGCTAATTTCCTTTAACTTTCTTTGGAGTATTCACCAATTAGTATCTTTCTGCCTTTCTGCCTTTCTCCCTTGCTAATTTTCGAGTAGTCATGTCACAGGATTGCTGATGAAAAGTAAATCTGCATAGCCCGCTCTGTCTTGCCGTGTCATTCGTATGAGTTCAGAACTTGTTCTAAACAGGGAAAAATCAGCTATATTTTCACAGGCCCACATTTTGAGCATGCCCTACTCAGGACAGTATTTACGAGTTGGTGCATACCGGTGGAGGCCTTCAGAGGAAAGAAGAGAGTCTTCTGTATGGACTCTTGTCTGTCTTGGTGTGAGCATAGTCGTATGCTCAGAGAAGGGAGAAGCAGAACAGTCTCAAAGAAATGTATGAATCCACTGNTTTGATAGTCTTGTACTGAGCTGGAAAGTGTACCTTATGCAGTTTCTTTGGTTTTTTTGTCCCTTGAACAACCTCAGGACAATTTTTGGTAAATTGAAATTCTGAGAAAAGTAAGTTTGTTTGCTTGGCAAAAAGTAGGTGAACTGTAGTTCAGTGGTTAACAAAATCCCACAAACCTTAGAAGTTAAATTTGATTGCAAAGCAGCTTTATACCAGGGGTAATTCCATTATCAACCTATCGGTAATCCAGGTAACAGGCTTGCTTAGCTTGGCATAGCCAATACCAAAGCAAAGGGAACTGCAGTGGGCTTATACTTAGGTTGCCTAATATTTTAAATTCAGTTTTTGCAGGCTTTTTTTTTTTTTTTTTGAATAACATCTCCATTGTTTGCAGAATGCCTTTGGAATTCAGCAGGGAGAAAACTCATGTGAAGAAATGTTTCATTTGTATTCTGTTCAGTTTTATTTGAGTTAAAGTGTTAAAATTATTGCCTTCCATTTTTACTTTGTGCTGTGCGGGAAGGAGTTGGGAGCCTGTTTATTTAACAAATGGGTGAAAGAAGACCTGGCTTCTAACCCAAGCATGTACTGGCATCCAGTACATGCTGAAGGCTGCAGAAAAACCACCAGGAGCTGCCATAGTATCTGGAAAGATCAGTACACCATCTCAATAGTGCCTGAAGATGCGGCTCCCACCATGCATGGTTCTTGGGGAAGAAACAGAAAAGGGGTTCCATATGCTCTCTGAGAAGGGGAGAGAAAAACAGTAAGTTAACATACCTACAAATCTCCCATCTCTGATTTCTAGGCTAACATCTTTTATTCTTGAGGTTCTTTCATATCTTTAGCATAAATTTAGCCTATATTTAGCAGACTAGTACTTCAGGCTTATTTCTCAGACAATTCCTGGCTCTGTGAGCCACATTGTAAAAATTTCTTTTGCCTTGAACCAGAAGATGTATATTGCACACCTTTGGAAGCCAAGGAAGGACAAGGTTTGGAAAGGAATGGTCCCTGGGCAGGAGGTAACATCATCCTGTAAGAACCCTGTTGCTGGACTCTTGTAGCATCGCAGGGCAGCCCAGCAGCAGTAGCCTTGAGAAGCATGAGCTGATTGGGGTGCATGTGGTGGGGCACCCCACGCGCACCCCGAAATGTCCTTAAATGTTTAAGAACATTTCCAACAAGGAATACTTACTTCCACATCGGTCAGCCCGTCTCTGTATGGTGGAACTTACTTATACAGTGGAGTCGGCATAATTCTTTTCTTAAAGGGTAGCCATTTAATTGAGCAAGCAAATATGTATATGTATACACAAAAAGTTATCTGATAACTCCTTTCATTTTTGTTTCTTATGCAAATTGGTGTTCTAACATTGTTATTTTCTAGTTATTACCAAATGTATTTATATTTTTTGAAGTCTCTAACTGGAATTGATACCTGTTCATTATGACGGAGGTACTTTTTTGGTAGCTGTTAACATGATAGAGGTACTTTCATTATGCAATATACTCTAACTGGAATTGACACCTGTTCATTATGATGGAGGTACTTTTTTCGTAGCTGTGATCAAAAAAATAAATACAAAAACTCTGTAGCAGGTAGTCTCTGTTGGTGGCTGTTGCCCTTTCTAGGTATTCTTGTTACGTTCATAAAAGCTATAGCTGAAAGGAGGTGAAATAATCTTTATTCGGTTCTGTCAGTCATGGCAAAATATTTCAATGTCAGGCTTCTGGCAGTATAAGGGGGCTCTATTTAGCCACAGAGGCAGAAAATTCCTTGATACTTAGTCTGACTGCAGAATATGCAGCTGCGTAAGCAGGCACCACCTTGAGTTATCCAGGGCAAAAATGTGCTGCAAAGTGGCAATGTAACTGCTCAACTTTTAACAAGGAAAACTTTCAACATCATTAGTTGCATGCTGTGAGTGCACAGCTTGGGTGGACATAACAGGGCATGCTTGCTCAACATTCAAAGCTGACCTAAAGTTAATTTACAAGAGATGGCAATTTTTGCCATTTTCTGATGTTTCCAAGTGTTAGCTATTTACTATGTTTGCTCTTAATTATTTGTGCGGTTATGAAAAGAGGAAGGTATTAAGAATGGCAGGTCATTAATGAGATGATTCTGTGCTTCATTTCACTGCTGTCTGCATTACTACCTTGTAAGATAAACCAGCAAAAAGAAAAAACGCTGACAAGTGTGGCAAGTGACAAAATCACTACAGCTGCTGTCAGTATTTCTGAATAAGATAGAGGAGGTGATACTTTAAATAATAATTACTCTATAATTTCATACTTCTGGTTTCAGCTGCATGATGGTACAGGCTGCAATAGAAGCTTAAACTGGCTTCAAGTTTAGTTTTTAGTATTATGTGAGGAGTGCAACCATCAAGTCAAATGATACAGTGGCTGTATTAAATATTATCACATTGAAAATAATAGGAATAGGAGAATATTCAATGCCTCAGGGTGATGTGGCTTTTGTATTATTAAATATTGATTGAGAATGTGCATTTAGGTTAAGATAGGGTTTCAAAAGGAACAAAAAAGGATTGAGATTTTCAGACAGACCTACTCATGTTTTAGGACGTTCTATTCTCACTCATTTTCCAGGGAGGTAGCGTTCCTCTTTCCCAAAGCCTTATGCAGATGTCTTAACTGATAAGGAAAGAAATGCTGACATTATTTGTTCTCTGTAAACTGTTAACATGCCTAGACAAAATTTCTTGATGCAGGACTAAAGTCTGTTATTTAAGAAGTACAGTTCGGGTTTTGCCTTTTAATCAGGGTTAAGTTCTTGCTTTGGAATTAATACTTTCTTTGGTTAATCAGAAGGAAATTAGTGTTAATCACATAGATTGCCCTTTGTTTTTTTTTTCTGTTCTGTTTTCTCCAGAGTAGTAATGTGTTTGTCTAGAGAGTACATGCTGCTGACCACACAGTGTAATCTCCAGACTTCTGTGAAGCTGATGTTTCCCCATCTTTCTGAAGTAAAGTGATTGTTAAAATATTAAAAAAAACATGCTTCTTCCCACAACACATACTGTGGAGGAAGCCTTAGAGACTACCGTCTTTAGATTGGCCCTGACTTGGGAATAATGCCCTCCTAATGTTAATTATCTGACAATCTAGTGACCATTAAGAACTAATTAGCAAGGTGCCTTACAGATACATGAAGGAAGTGTAGAAAATAAGAGGATAACTTCATATCATGCTACAAAAATTCAGTTAGAAGTAATTTCTGTTATGTATGCTTATTCATACATCTGAATCTAAGCAGGGAGCATGTCTGCTTTTAGAACGAGGAAAAAAATAAGTGATGTCCGAAGATGCCTTCCTTTGTGGGCAGACTTCAGACAGGCTTATTTCTGGATCTTTTTATTCCTCTAGGTCGGTTGTACAGTCCACTTTTTACACATTCTCACTGCCAGATTTCTTGTGAAATGATTGCATGTGTCAACATCTCAGGTTAGTTTGGGATTCAATTTTGGCTTCGTACATAAATGACTAGCCTTCATCCAAGGGAAAGCACCTTCTTTTGGGGCTTGCTTATTTTCTGCAGCTTGGCAAAAACTCAGACTTGTTTGTAAGTCATTAAAAATATCATAGCAATGTGTGCCCAAGAATGTAGGTGAGCCCAAGCAGTGGTCTGCTGTGGAATGAAGGTATGCTGAGAATTTAGTTTGCTGGCCACAACAATATCCCACATTTATTAAATGAAATATGAAATACAGATGGAAGTCATCACAAAGATGTATGGCCAAGTTTGACTGCTGAAGTGGGTGCAACACACTGATTTATATCGGAGATTAATTTCACTCCTAAATAGAAGAGACTTGGGGGGAAAGGAAAAAGAGTGTACCACCCAGCACTGCCAGAATAAAAAGAAACCAATATGCTAATTGGAGTGACTCATGACAAAATTATTCAAATATAAGTATTTTGTCTTATTTCTTTGTAAATGAGAGTTAAACTGTCATGTAAAAAGTAGCTACCAAAACTAAAATAGCTGTTCAAGACTGGCAAGAATTAGCAATCAAATCATTGTACATGTGAAAGTTATTACAGCTAAACTAAAAAAAAAATTTAGATCAGGGTTAATTATAAGATGATGCAGTAGTATAATTAGTATTCTTCCTATGGAGGATTATGGGTCCTTCTAAATGCCCTTTTTGATTGCCTTCTTCCCTTTTTTAATTTCCTCCTTGTCCTTTTTGATTATCTACCCCATGACCCTCAGGGCTCCTAAATGTAATACAATTGAAATAACATTTTTGTTAGAGGTGTTTTTTTATATAGGCTATTAACCTCTTGCTTACCAAGCGCTGAGAAATCCTTTTCTGTGAGAGCTCCACTAACCACAGAGGGACTCTCTAGGATCCCTGGAGTTTTTATGTAGTGCAACTTTTTGCCTGTCCTGAAGCAGTCTCTAAGGATCTGTCAGGAACCAATCTGCATGAGAATGAGCAGAGAGAGAAAAGAGAACTTCCTTGGAGTGTATTTTACAGCTTGGCAAGATAAGATCTAGTGGATCTTTGATATTTCCAAGCTGCTTCAGTGGTCTGACTATGAGCATTAGGGTTTAATGTGAAAGACTATTGTCAGATATCCTTTAATATGATTTGCAGAATANTATTATGTTTAAGAGCAATAGGCTGAGATTTTCTGGGTGAGTACATGGGATTCAGTTACTACTTTGGAACCCTTAAAAGCCAGCAGAACCTAACACTTTAGTCTGTTTTGGATCCCATGGGAAACAAGGATTATTTCCTTTTTACTTTTCCCCCAAATGAACTAATAAATTGTATTTTGCTGCTCAACAAATATACCTATTTTGTATGTTCTCTTAGGGCTAAAATTTTTTATAAGATCACTGTCTTGGGAAGGAACATTGGGAAGGAACTGGGCAATCGGATATTATTAACTTCCAGAGAGGCTTTTCAGTTAATATTCTTCAGTATATAGTATGAAACCAATGAGTGAGGGCACCTCAAATTATGGAGTGCCAGCTGTTAATTAAACTAAGTACATCTTCTTGCTTGTTTTCATTTATTGTCCTTTACTAAAGTCTAGTAAAAAGACATCTATCTCTGTTTATAAATTCATGTTCATTTCAGGCATGAGTCTTAGGCTAGTGCTGTGGTAGTTTGAGATATTGTTTAAGATATTACCCATTGTCTATTTTTCCAAGCTTGAATAAACAATTCAGGCATGCAAGAAGAGTGAGGTCTTGTTTTCACCTTTCTGTGCAAACCTGAATGCATAAACAAGGAAAGCACAGTGTGCTCTCTTTAAAATTACACTGTTTGTAACCAATAGACTCCAATATCGTTAAGTCCTTGTCTGCACTTGGGGTTTGCATAAGACTTGTTGAAATGGGCAAGTCAAGGTTCCTATCATCTCAGACAACACCCCTTCCTCTATCTAGTCTGTTGAACAAAAGCATCATGTGAGTATCTTTCGCTTCAGTCTCTTTGCATGGCTAAAAAGATAGCACTTAATATTGTTGTTTTCTCTTTAGGTTGATTAGCATTTTAATGCTTAATGGAAAGGTTGGGTTTTTGCTGTCGGTAATGCAAGTGAACTGAATTACACTAGTTCTCAATGCATCCCAAATGGGGTATTACAGCTGATGGGAGATTTGTAAACAGATGAAATATGTAGGCTCTCTTTATAACAATGTTGGTGTTTAGCCCCAGTCAGCAACCAAGCCCCACGCAGCCGCTCGCTCACTCCCCCCTGGTGGGATGGGGGAGAGAATCAGAAGAGTAAAAGTGAGGAAACTCAGGGGTTGAGATAAAGACAGTTTAATAGGGAAAGAAAGAGCCGCGCACGCAAGCAAAGCAAAACAAGGAATTCATTCACTGCTTCCCATGGGCAGGCGGGTGTTCAGCCATCTCCAGGAGAGCAGGGCTCCATCACGCATAACGGTTACTTGGGAAGACAAACACCATCACTCCCAATGTCCCCCACTTCCTTCTTCTTCCCCCAGCTTTATATACCGAGCATGACGCCATATGGTGTGGGACATCCCTTTGGTCAGCTGGGGTCAGCTGTCCCGGCTGTGTCCCCTCCCAGCTTCCCGTGCCCCCGGCACAGCACGGGGAGCTGAAACAGTGCTTGACTAGTGTAAGTGCTGCTGAGCAACAACTAAAACATCTCCGCGTTATCACAACTGCTTCAGCACAAATCCAAAACACAGCCCCGTACGAGCTACTATGAAGAAAACCAACTCTGTCCTGGCTGAAACTAGGACAAACAAAGACTGTGATAAGACTTTCACTGAAACATTTTGATGCAGTCTTTGTATAAAGGCAGCTGCTGTTGCATTTCTGTGCAGGTGTTTGCTAAACAGATTTATTTAATCTGTTTGGCATAGGCAGCATTTTAGCACAGTGGTGCTAATATGGTGGCATTAAAACAGATACGTTAGCATTGGTAGAGAATATAGTGAATGAGAAAGAACTTTAAGAAGAGAGAGTTTTCTATTCTCTGTTGGCTTGTGTCAAATATTGGTAAAAATTGCCTTACCCATTGTCATTTTAAAAAGTGAGACTCAAAAGGAATTAGATGTGAAAATACAGTTAAGTAACAGTAAATAAACTCTGATTGCTTTATCATCTTCTTCAGTGCTTGCTTAACTAATCAAGTATGACTGTTAGCATGGAATTGAGCATGCAGTACACCATGAATACCTGTAGCTGAGCTATATGATGAAAGTGGGAAGTGGTTCTTCATTTTCTGAAGTAGGCCTACTGTTATGTTCCAAGTTTTTTCAGTGATGCTGACGTCTGTATGTTTTTCATTGTTGGTAGAGAAAATCATTGAGCAGATACTAGAAAAGCTATATGTCCTTAGACGTAAGAGTGGGGCCAGGAGAGGAGAAATTAAAATCCAGTTAGAAAGCATCAATTGTTTTATGTGTTCGTAGAGCTGGATGCAAGAATACGTCATCACTCCCTCTTTCATCCCAACATGAAGGAGTTCATAAAAGCTCATCTGAAGAAGAAAAACCAGCAACAAAGAGCTCTTAAAAATTTTCTGTGCAAAAATAGGTGAGGTGTTGGTGTTGAATGGTTCTGAAGAAAGCTATCCTAGCCAAAGATGGAAGAAGTGGCGCAGAGTTACTTTTCTGTGTGGAAAAAGATACTGATGATATTTTAGAAAAAGTGTCAAAAGTTAAAATGAATACTTTTTGGAATGGGATTAGGTGCACGTTACTGTGTTAATCAATGTTTGATACATTTTTTTTGAGAAAGAAATTGCTTCCTTTTTTTTTTTTATAGCCTAGAACTTTCATGCCAATAGAATATTTCTGTCTCATTGCTCTGAGAATGACAACACACATTTTGGCATAAATCATTGGATGCCACACTTGAAACATTCTTGGGTGTCTGTACTCATTTTGAAGTGTTTTAGAATGAAAAGGCCTGTTTTTCAGGCTGTCAAACCTGGAAGCCTAGGTAGGAAGACTGCTGGGAAGTTTTCCAGTGCCGCATCTCAGCAGAGAACTGGAGAGTGCTAAATATTAGTAGCTTGGCAACGGCACTGGTAGACTATAAAACCTCTCTATTGGCACTTCACAGTTAGAGGCAGTTGAACTGTGAAGTTCTGGATCACTATTTGCCTACAGTCCAAGTTTCGTTCTATCACTCATCCTATCCTCTCCCTTGTTCTGTCTCAGAATGATGTAGTACACTTGCTCAGTTAGCATTATGTTTTTGAAACTGAAAGAAGGAAAAGGAACAAACTGCGTGTTGTTCCTGGAATACACTGGCAACTTGCTTTCGAGATGAAACAGCTGTGTGTGCAGAGCTCGCAGCCTGTGTTTCTTGGGACTAGGATGCCCTTGCCTTGCTTTACTGGATTCTCTCCTCGATTCTAAAATAAGCGATTGCCATTTTCATTTTTCCTACTTACAAAAAACACCTACAGCAAAAGAGCAGGAAAAAGGAAACAAAAGCACTACTTAAATTCTGCATTTTTATTAGCACAAACAGGGAAACAGTGGATAATCCCATAATTTTAGGACTTTCTTCTTTTTGTTCTCTCTTAGCCAGAAACCTAGGTTTAATTTTCTCACCAGACTGAGAAAAGATAGAGGCTCTCTTGATCTCAAATGCAGCCACAGGTTATCATGCAAATCTGACAGAATTAAAGGTTAGGTCTAGACTATTCATACATTGCCTTTGTTAGCCAAGGCTGACCAGGGGTTTAAGTTTGCCATGTGGATTGCATCCATGATGCCTGGAAAAGGGGTAAGGGTGGGAGGCTATGTTCCAGCCAGTCATCTTCTGTGCCTGAATTTTTGGGTTTGGCAAGTGAGATAACTGAATCAAGACTCTAACAGGAGTCTTTGGTAGTGCAGGTGATTGAGGGGCTAGCTTGAAAATGTAAGAGACCCACCTGAACTGTCTGCCGAGGTAGTTCTGCAAGCTGATTCTGCCCTTCTGTACTGTGTTCTAAGGTCTGATATACTGTGTGCCAGCTGATGTCTTGCCAGCCTCCAGTTCAGTAAGAAATTGACCTTTTAGTGTTCTTTGAGAAGATGCCCAGGAAGAAAATTAATTAAACTATTTTTATAAAGTTGGGAGGATTGGTTTAGTTTTCTGGGTTTGGGTTTGGTTTGTGGGGTTTTCTGTGTTCACTTGTTTGTTTGTTTTTTTTTCAATTGAAACATTTAAACCCCGATGTTCTGGACTGGAAAGAGTTGTGAAAATGTGATGATTTGTGTATATTCCTTAAAATGTGTAGTTTTAATTTCTCTCTTTATATGCTAGTAAAACTGAAATGTTTTTCGTGCTTTCTAGTTTGTTGTTAAATAAATGACGTGTAGTGGAGCTTTATGAGGCTTGTGGAGTATTGGGAGGGAACACATATGTAGTTGTTCATCTTCTAAGACGTAGTTCAAAAGAAAGGTGAGTGTTTCACAGGAAAGCATGTCCTTCTGTCTTGTCTTCACTAATCTCTGCAGAGGGCATGAAGTTAGGGCAGGCTAGGCCCAGTTTCCTTGTAACCTGTACTGTCTGCCTGTTTCCAGGGTTTATGCAGCAGAAGAGCTAAGTTACAGCTTGGAAGGGAGATGAGGATCAAGATCTTCAAAGGCCTAAATCAGCTGCTTGTTGTGCATCATAAAGGAGGGGTTTAGTGTATGCCAGGACTGAAAATGAATAACAAGTGTTCCTTTTGGCAGGGACACTGCAGTGTGTGCTTTTGAAAACAAAAGCCTTTTTTGGGGGGGAAGTGGTGTTTCCTGTTGTTGGTACCTGTCTTCATGGTTCAGTCTCATAATTTGAAAGATCATTCTATTCCAGTGTGCTTTGCTTGACCAACACAGGCAGATAATGTTTCTGATACCTGCTGTTTGCAGCCTTATCATAACAAAGTCTCGATCGCTGTGTTTGTCAGTGTGCTTGTCACCTACATTGTAGTTAGGACCCAGAAGGTGTTAACTTGACGCGAAATGGGAAAAAAATATTGTATAAAAGACAGTTTTCCCCAAATTGAAACTCACAAAAGATAAGGAACGCTGCTTAAAACAGAAACCACAAAAGCTGGGAAATTACAAATTACGGTTATTAGTCATTCTTTACTGGCAAGAGAAGGCAATAAAAACCCCCACATGTTCAAATATGGTGTGGCAAATAAAGTGACTTTTCTTAATAGAGGAGGCAGTAGTGCTAGGATCTGTTCATCTTGAAAATGTCGTATGCAATGAGCAGACAGCAATGGACTACCATTTTGAGAAGGTTTTGGCATGCACAAGATTATTTTATTCCTTTGATAATATCTTTTATTATAACTGTAGAGTTGCTCTCCCTCTAAATCTGCTCTGGCTATACCCTGGGTATGAGAAGTGGTCTGTTTTTGTGGCTTTCCAATATTCCAGACCTTAATAACAGTAACGCTGTTACACATAAGAAAAAGTTGGGCAAACCTCAAGGTTTGCCCAATTTAACAGAAGATGTGACAGTTTAGCAAGAAGATTTGCTTATACTCTGGGTATAATGAGGAAGTGTCCCCCTGAATGAGGTTGTTACTGCACTGTTTAAACAATTTTTAAAAATTATTAAAAGCCTTCATAAGCAGAATGATCTCTGTTCAGTGTACGGAAGCATTCCAGACAGAATGAAAGGTAGGAGGCTGCTAGATGAGTCTCTTAACAAGCTGATTTTTCAGAATTATTTTTTTTGTGCACCAAAGAACATGAAAGCCATGTTTAAAAATTTAAAGCCTTGATATGTTCCAGTTCTGTGGAGCAGCAAAAGGAAGAAGCTTTTTGCAGTGTTACAATTCCCTAACCAGCAGCTCTTTAAATTAAGATGTTTATGACAGCTGTTTGTACTTAATGGAATGCACATAGACTTGGTCATTAATTATTACTTTTTTTTCTCCAGTTATTATTTGTGTTCAGTGGGTCAGGTGGTTATGATCCTGCTGTTGTCAGTGCAGTAAATGCACTTTAACATCAAAAAAAGGTAACCTTTCCCCCTCCCTATTTATCTTTCCAATGGCTGAGAACTTTGTAGGAAAAGTATTCAACAACAGTGACTTATGGAGCTTTTTTGTAATGCAGTCATTTAACAGCTTCAAGTTGGCAGTGATCCCATCCACCTTAATCCTCTTCACAGTTTGCAAGCAGTCAGCTGAGAGCAAGAGTGCACTAGGACTTAATAGACTCTAGTGTTTGAACTATGGAATTCACGTTTAGCATCCAGAACTGGTCTTAAGTGCCTAGTAAAACCCTGCAGCTTTGGTTTCATTAATTAGAGACTCCCTTCCACTGATTTGTGGAAAACATTGGCCAACATGTTCTTTCAGCTCAGTAAATATTTATACAACTTGTGTATGATTTTTAGTAATGAATACTGCTCATTTTCAGTGTGTCCAAAAGAGGCTCTTTCCACTTACTAAGAAATTTCTTGTCTGATCCCTGCTGAGCATGGCAATTCAGGTTAGGAAAAGGTAAATTTAAATCTTGATGGTTTTTGAAGGGTTTTTTTCTGAACTACCATTTGCCATATCATCATTTTTCAACATATTTGCCAGGAGTTTGAGTGGAAAAGAAAAAAAAAAAAGAAAATAAAAGAAACCACCCAAACAAACAAACAAACAAAACACAAAAAACCCCACCAGTGGATAGCAATTACTGATCTAAATGAACTGGCCAATACTGTCATTGAGTATCTGTCAGAAACTGAATGTTGTGCTGTGATAATATTAATTGGGAACCTATCAGGGTATATTTATATGAGCTTTCTGGGTTGTATTCGCTCCTTTCAAACTTAATCCTGTTTATCTTAACCCATAGAATCCCTGTGAGGCAATATTACCCCTGTAATGCAGGTGGGGAACAGAGATTGAATGCCTGGCTCAAGGACAGTTTCAAAATCCTTGCCTTAGATGTATTGACAAAATTGTCCATCTGCATGGGAAAATACCTCTACAGCTATTCACATGTACACTTTAGCTGCATATGCAAATATCCATTTTCTGCGCGCACAAATGAAAGTAGGCACCAAAGTATTGAATTCCTTTATGGAAACATCACAGGAGCTGCTTGGAGAATGTCTCCAGTGTTTTTAATTAGTTGTTAGTGGATTCTTACTTTCGAAATTCCCCCTCATTACTTTTTTTCTTCCTTCAGTTGTCTCTCCTCAGTCCTTTTTCTTATCTTTTGATTCAAGTACTACTCTTGGTTGCATTTATGCAGTGCTACTGATGTTACAAAGTAGTGTGTGCACTTTCCATGTGAAGTGTCGTAGGCCGTGGGTTTCCTAGGTTTCTCATTCTTCAATGTACACAGTTAAAGAAATTAGAAAACAAAACTATGTTAGCTGTTTAAGGATTGATGGAACACTGGGTGCACATCTTCCTGGGAATACTTGTGTTAGCATAAATATTTTGATCACAAGACAATGCTAAAGTAACTCTGTCCAGTTTTCTGCGTTGCAGTGAGAAAGAGACGTAGTAATGTCTCTTAAAAAGTCATTTCTAAAGTAACAAACTCTCCTGTTTAGACTGTAGAACACAAGAGCTGCTTGGAGACATCCCATCATTTTTAATGCATGCAGTAACCTTGATTTAACTCTAATGAGCATCAGTAACTAATTTCTTTTTAGTGGAGCTCATCCTGTGTTTTTTTGTTCAGATTATTACATATATCAACTAGTAGAGACATTCACCCAGAAGTGTTTGTTACAGACTGTATTATCTCAAAAGTGAGCATGATAAACCATGCCGTCTGGCTTAAGGCACGTGCCAAATTACATAGTTCTTGCCCAGCAGGTCAAGGTAGAGTATCCCATCCCATACTGGTCATGTTGAAGTTAATGGGAGTTTTGTTTGCATGTGGAGTGTGTGGTGGCCCCACAGGACCTTGGAATGCCTCAACTGTACAGTCCTCTTTGAAAGCAGTTCAAAAAAAGCCCCACCTGTTTCATTAGTTGGTGCCAAATCTGATAGCAGGCAAGTTTAAAAGAGGGAAGGATGCTAGATTGGTTGTAGTAAGTATGCACAGTAGCGGCAACTTAAATTTTCTCAGAAACAAATATGGAAAGTGAATCTTCAACTGTTGTCAATTAGTTGATGTACAGAGGGAGCATTCACACTTTTTATCTGCATGGAACTGCATTCCCTAAACGTAAGGTTATAGGAACTCTGGGCACTTTGATCAGATCCTAAAGTTACTGTACGTTGCAATTCGTTTCTTTATGTGCCAAGATAGTGGTGTAGCAGCTCTGGGTTGGTTGATGCGGATGAGCATGGCTGGTTTCCGTGCTGGGGAGATCAGATCCAGCCTGGAAATGGGCAGCGCTCAGCTACCCCAGCTGATGACCCCAGTGAGAGCTGCTAGGGGATCCTCCTGCTGTGAGGATCGG
>VZTV01066518.1:3203-23026 GCA_013400875.1 Anhinga rufa
TCATTGTTTTCCTTTTTATTATATTATATTATCTTAATCATTGTTATTATCATTACTATTATTGCCTTTTTTTTATTCTAATTAGTAAACTGTTCTTATCTCAACCCACGAGTTCTCTTGCTTTTGCTCTCCCGATTCTCTCCCCCATCCCACAGGGGTGGGGGCAGTGAGCGAGCGGCTGCGTGGTTGCCAGTTTAGTGCCGGTGCTTAGTTGCTGGCTGGGGCTAAACCACGACAGGTTCTTTTCATTCCTGACCCTCTAATAACCGCCTCATTTTGGTGCGACATACAATTTTATATACTTTAATTATCAATCCTTGTTTTCCTGCTGATGATATTGTATGTTTTACTGATCACTTCTTAGACCCTGTGATATATATATATTTCAGTTATTTCTTTCATATGAATTTAACTTTTCTATGTGAATCCCAAAAAACAAACAAGCATGAAGTATTTATTAAATGTTAATGCTTCTTTGGAAATTGTTGTTAGTGACAGTCTAGGCTGTGTTGAAGTAATGTATTATTCTATACAATTTTCTGCAAAAACAATAAAAAGGAAGAATAGAAATTCACAGGTTGGGTTTTGCCACCTTGAGAGATGGCCATCATCATGAAAGTGCTTTGGTTCCTAGTGCTTATGGCAGATTACATGATTAGAATCACAACAGAGAAGATGCTTAATACAAATTCAAATAGTAATTATCTACGGGACAAGTTCTGGTCTCATCTTATTGTTGTATATTCACAGTAACTGTGATGCAGGGGAAGCATTTGCTACTCAGGGAATAGAAACAACACCACATCTCTTTAACTTTTAATCTCAGTGTGTGGTTTAGATATGACATTTTTTTGCCATGTTCTTCATGTTTTACAAGAAACAATAAGAAACTCAGTACACTGTGAAAGGGTTCCATTAGATAATATCTGTTTTCGGATGCTTCCCCTTCTCCTTGCCCCCAGCAGAGCAGAATGATGGGGTATGTTTAGGCCCAGTGACTTATGAATTTCAAGAGACACTGCCTGCTTGGATTTTCCCTACTCAGGTCATTGTTTTAATACTTTCTCAAGCAAAGGACTTCTTTTCCTTTTTCTTAATAAGGTCATTTTTTGTGCATGCTAGGATTTCAAAAATGCCAAATCACATCTAGCTATTCTCCAGAATGTTTTAACAACACTGGTTGAGACAGAAGTTCATAGAATCAGTGGATCAGTAGCACATTTTTGTCAGTGGTCTGTATGTCTCCCTCAATAGGTGTTGCTGTAATATTTTTTTTTACACTTGGAAATCCAGCATGAGTTAATTGAGACTGAACTGAACTTTTAATATGGAAATGTATGATGGTTATGTCATGAAGTTTATTCTCTCATGTTGAAGAAAAATAGGTAAAATATCTGTAAAAACCTTGATCTCTTTCCATGTTCCATACTGTAAAGAAGTCGGCACAACAGATCAGACTAAGCAGCTCCTAAAATGAAGTTTGAGTGAAACCCTTTCTTCACCTTTTCTAAATTGTATTTGTAGTCCAAATATTTGAAAAGCTACACTGTTATGTTGGCATACATTGTTGCTAATAACAGCTTCCAAAGGAGAGCTGGGCATTTAATACAACTCTCAAATTTTTTACATAGAAAATGGAGTCACGTGGAAATGCTAAATATATCCTAAATAAATAATTGAAATTTGCATATCACAGGGAAGCGTCTGCCATAGAGAGGTTGATTATAATGAGATTTATTACACAGGGAAAACATTTTTATATGCTGATTCAATTAGCTTTGAAAACTTGCAGTAGCGTGCCAGTGTTGCTTATTGCCATTATTTGCTTCCAAGGCAGCAAATTTATTGACTGTGTTCAGGATAAGTCACAGGACTGGAATGGAAGCATTTTCTTTGTAGAGGTAATGCAGGTACACCCTGGTGCTTAGTTTTCTTGCAGTAAGGGTTATGCCATCGAGTCTTTTTAGCTGTTTTAGGGCTTCGTCTATCACTCTTACAGTTTTGCCATTGAATTTAGTCAAACTTGACTAAAAATTGCTTTGGTATCCTATGGAGTTTTCAGAGCTCTATTAAATATTTTCAAATAGCATATTATTGCAGCTAGAGTTATTAATTAATGCCAGATCCAGTGCCCTTTGAAATCAGCATGGTATTTTTAAGGCTCTGAACTTCAGACCACATACTCAAAGACAAGGAAGTACGTAAATGTAATGTGATTCCCTGTCCAAGACGAATACATGCTTCTGATCATATCTGTATGAAATATTTAGACCCTGGTTTAAAGCATTTCAGTGCTACGTTAACATTAAGCACATGAATTGTCAGTCAGACTGTTTGGTCTTAGAGTTAGCCATGAAGCTGAGAACTTAGTAATCAAGAAAGTTCTAAAAGTAGTACTTAAGACTTTTCTTTTAGTTAAGAAATATTTTCAAATAAATTTTCCTCTCTAATTCTCAAAATCTGAACTCCTGGTTTGCTAGGTCATTGGAAATGCTCTTCTTCGAAATTACTTGCTCAGAATAATAAGACTCTTTATATAAAGTGGCCTATTATCATAAATGAATAAAGCACAACCTCTTAAGCAAGTGGAGAAGAGTGTATGAAGAGTAGATCTCAGTCACGTACAATATCTCCTTCAAACATGGGGAATTTTCATGAAAATTATAGTACTTCAAAAATTCTCTTTCCTTAATCTTTGCTAAAATTACTTGACTTATGTCATAAATCACTACTTCTAACTACCTAAGGTTATCTACTTTAAATGGTAATGAGCTTTATGTTTGAAACTTTATAGGATTGCTGGTAGGTAATTCTAGAAGAACATCTTAGAAGAGAATTTGGGACCCTAAGCATTACAAAACAGAATGAGCCATTTAAATTAACAAGCAAGCTGTTAGTCAGATTAACAATTAGAGTAGTGAAAAAAATATCACAGTTAGGCAAACTTCATTAATGTGTTGCAGTGGAAACAGCTATTTCAACAATTTCTCACTCATGAAAACTCTTTGAATTCCAGCCTGTCTCTTAGTCTATAAAATCATGTAAAGTTATACAGGATCAGGGAAGAGGAGAAGAGGAGGGGAAGAATGTAAGACTGAACTATTTGTAGCTTGAACTGAATGAAAAAGAAAAAAACCAGATAAAATTATTTTTTCCATTTTCCCATAGCAAACCACTTAGAGCTAATCTTGATTAACTATGTCACGGGATAACAAACATGGGAAGAAGCAAGTCTGAATTAAAAATATAATCCCAGCACTTATCTACTTTTCAGGGCAGAGAAGGGAGTGACTATTATAGAAGCCTCCTGGGTAATATCACACTAAAAACTTTCTGTCTGCTTCTGCAAAAGTTTGATAATACTCAGCTAGATCTTGAAAAACTGTTAGTTATGCTTTACATGGGTGACAATGCCAAGTACATAGTTTTAAAAAGCTCATCCATCAATCTAAGGTTATAGACACTTCCTGGTAAATGTGCAACTGAAAAAATAATTGATGAAATGATGAAGAAAACTTGCTTGTCTTGAACAACACAGGATGTAGATTTACTCTAATGACAACACATGCTCTGACGAACCGAAAAGGCCATCCAGGCCCGTATGGTGATACTCATTGTTTTATAATAATTTGAGCTTTCTGCTTTTCCATTGCTCATTATGGAACGATGTTCCCAGACTCTGCAGGGAGAAGAAAAAACGAGTGTGTGTTCAACTCTTTCTGCCTTTTTCCTTTGAGAACTTTCTATGTACATAGCACTTGTGAAAAGAGTTCAGCTTTTCTCTGTATCTTGTAGGGTTTTATTCTCCTTAGTTGCTCTCTTATTTAAAATCGGATATATATCAACTATTCATACATTTTCCTGTTCTGGAGCACCCAGAAAGCTGGCTCAAATTCTTTTTTTCCAGTGATTCTAGGAGTCGCACCTTTTGCCTTTCCTCATACAGTATTTAGCCAAGTGTTATCTTGGTTGCCAATATTTGTAAGAAAACAAGCAAGTCGTGGAGTATGTTCCTCATACACTGCTAACCACTCCGGAGAGAGATGTCAATGTATTTGGTATGACTAGTATCATTGACCCAAATCCATTAACCATTAACTCAGTTTTGCCAACATAAAAAGAGGCAATATTTCATATAAAAAGTTCCCACTCTGTGAAATTCCCTACCGCAACAGCCCAGCCTGCCCATCCAAACAAACAAACACTGTCTAACAGAACAGCAGTTCGTGTAAAACTGATGGTTTGCCAAGGTGTGTTACAACCAGATCATCTTTTCCAGGTCATATGCTCATTATTGCAGAGTTTGATAAGGAATGTTTTCTTGAGTAGAACATAGGAAATCTCTATTAGTGCACTGATTTTTTAGTTGAAAGAAGTGGTTTGTTTTCGTAGTCTGAGAGCGCTTGTGCAGATTTCTTTCCTACAGAGTAAAAGCTGTTGGCTTTTGCTGGAGGGGAGAGCACAGGCTTTATGGCCCATTATGGAAAATGTTGCAGTTCATTAAGATGCGGTGAGACAAGAGAAGGTTGTATAACTGAGTGTATCAGCTTGCGATGAATCTCTAATCCTTCATCAGTAGTTTATGTTAGGTTAGTTACGTCCCTCTTTTCAGTGAAATCCCAAGGCTCTGCTTAGTCTTTTGTGGCATTGAAAATCCTTGTGATCTATTATCAGATTATCCTTGAAAGAGCACTATATGTTTCACTCCTAGAAATAAGCAATCTGCTCTCTAGCACTCACCATTACAAGGAGTCATTTATTACAGCAGAACTTTGTCATTCAATTATGCTTTTGTATAGAGCGCATGGCCAAAAATCTCAATCACAAGTGTCTAAAGTTGGTTAAAGAAGTTGTCGGTGTTCCAAACTTCAGAGATGCTGATCCAGTGCTGAGGTGCCTGAGTGCCAACGCTCGTGGCAGAGAGGAGCCCACCACAATCGTTTGCAGACTTCTGATCCTTTTGCTTTCTCATTTTTCAGGCTATGAGTATTCTCCTATGGCATGTGAAATACTTTTCCTTCTTCTGTAAGTTCCTTTTCTCAGCGTGCCATGAACTGATAAAAGTGAAAAATATTTAGCTAAAGCTTTAATTACTTTAGCCTACTTATTATGTTCAACACCTTGCTGTATGCCTCATTTCAACTTCTTTTGATCCACTTTTTCATGAGAAAAACTGATTATAGGTATTACAGGTAGAGACCTGACTAACAGTAAGAGACTCGTGGCATAGCAGAAAACCTGTCAAATTTGTAACCTAGTTGTTTTTATGAGGTATGTTTTGCTATGCTATGTGGAAAAGGATTTAAATAACTGATCATTCCTTTCCCCAAACAGGTCATCTTTCTTTTAGAGTTAACTGTTGCTAGCAGTTATAGTTTAACTGCTTTATTCCTGAGACAGGAATTCCGTGTGTTTCATGTATGCAGTAAATTATGTTTGTTAGGGATAAATCAACGTATTGACATAGCACGAAATCAGCAAAGCTAAGTGAACTTGTGTAGCCTGGATGGGTCTGGCTTTTGTTGAACCTTGTGAAATCCACTAGCTAGGAACTATTTGTTCTTGCAGTTAGCCCATTCCTTTCTTAAGCCACAGGCAAAGTAAAAGAATATGATACAGCAACGGGAGGATGGCATGGAAAAGGTAATTGCATCTATTCTGTTCATTCCCAGAGGCTCAGAAGGCAGGAACAGGAGCTTCTGTGGCAGAAAGTCAGCCTTTGAGAGTATAGAGACCCTGGAAAGAGAGAGCAAAACCTCAAAATGGCATTGCTCAGGGAGGAAGCTTTGGATTTAGTCTCCTTTTGAACCATCTGCTACTGGGTATTCTCTCAGCTTTTACTACTTCCCTCTTCAAATCACTCCAGAATTTATTGTACACCTTGCCCTTGCCTGCCGACTCTGCTTGGGGTCAGTGGTTGGCTAACATATGCAAGGGGCTGTTAAACACAGTACAATGGAGACAAATCTCCTTGGCCCAGCAGTAAAAATAATGCACAATCGGGATTTGTATTAAAAAAAGATTTTAATCTTTCTTTTATTCCAGCACCTTGGACCACGATTTATTTGTATTTATACTAGAAATAATATATATTCAGATGAAGCGTTGATCTTTCAGTGTTACTGCTGGGTCAACAGTATTATTAAGTCTTTTCTCTGTAACACGGTACTATAAGCATGGCCAGATTTTCTATAATCATTCCTGTTTTATAAAACACAATTTACTTCTATTTGTCATTGTCTCGTGTAGAACTCCCTTCATTCTAATTGTGTGTCATCCCTTTCCTTTTGTACTAAGAAAACATACTCCATTAATTGTCTGACTCATTCAGTAGTTGCTAGTTCTCAGTGTTTCTGTGGTGCTGGTGCAATAGTTGTTTCTTTAGTGACTCCTTCTCTTGAGTCCTAGAAGACTATAGCAGGATCGTATTCAAATATGTTAATTCTGGTAAACAATTGTTAATTATTCTTTCTGGAGAAGTGAAAAGTCACATAAAGTAGCGAAGCTTTCACATTTTTATCGCTTTACTGCACTGGGAGCAGGGCCCTGCAGTTCCTTACAAATATCCTGTTTGAATCTGGCAGCGAAAGACCATCATTAGAGAGGAGCAATGAAGGTGTGACAGCACCTTGGGCAAGCTACCAAGTGCATGCAAAGGTCAGCTAGTGGATGAAAGGGGAGTGCAAGAATTAAATGAAAGGAGGAAAAGGCCAGTGTTATGCTGACGTTGTCATTAAGAAAATCACTGAATACGTGGAACAAGTCTGACATTTACTTACACAGTGGTAGAAATCGCTACACTGCGCGTACTGCATGTTTTCCTGTTCAGTCAGCATATTGTACAGCTGGGATAAAGCGGACTGTAATCATTTCACAATAATGGTGATACAAAATTGTTCATTGACTCAGCTTTTTCTCCATTATGTGAAATATATTATAACTGGCCGGGTAAGTCAATCTCTTTCATTATGCCTCTTTCCACCTCTACAGATATCGTGGCCGTAATCATCCTTTTAAAATGATTTCTCAGATGTTGCTCCTTTCTGTACAAATGGCCCACCTTTCCTCTATCTTTCTCTTAAACAGGTATGTTCACTAAATTACTGTAAGCAGGCATCATACATTGTAAAGTCTGGTTTTAGTTCTAGAGCTCGGAAATTTCACTGTAGTGCCGCTTAATGAGAGGAGTCATGCATCAGGCCTGAGTGACTGGTAAATCCGTCACGGACGCGGTGTGGTGCATTTCTGCATTCAGCGTTTTAATATGCACATGCAAGAGTTGACTTTCTGTTGGACTCATCCAAATTACATCACTTTGGCAATATAAAGAGGTCATAAAAGGGTAAAACAGCCTTTGGAAATACTCCTCGCTTTGGAGGTGTTCTGGGGTTACAGGCAGGCCCAGAATGGTCAATTATCTGGCTCTTCTGGACAGGTGGATGGCTCATAAGGGACGCTCGCAGCCAGAATATGAATTAGAGTAGCTTTAAACTTTCTGTCATTGATGCCAGGAGTTCAACAGGTTCCCAGGCAACCTGAAAATACAAGGAATACAAAGATGATTGAGAAAGTTGGGTAGTAAATTTCCCCCCTGTGGAACTCAGTAACAAAATTTGTACCGAGTTTGAGGGTGGCAGAGTGGGAGGCCAGATTTAACGCTTGGCGTTTAATCTTCTTGGAAGATGCTTGTAGCACTGAGCCAACAACCCTTGGGGATGACACATGGCCTGTTTATTTCAATTTCATATCCTGAAAGTTTTGTTCCTTCTGCTGTTTCTTTGTCTGCATTGGAAGGTCCATTTGCACAAAGAATGCTATTAAAATTAATGTCCATCCAAAGACATAAAAAGGCGCTTCAAACATTGATCAGTCATATTTTACCACACACTGATGGGATGTGCTGTAATACTACCTTCTCACAGACCGCCAAAAAGGGATACAAGAGGAACGTTGGTGGTGCAGCACTAATCTTTGGCTATCGTCGTGAAATTATCACTGCAAAGGGGGAGACAAGTCAAACGGAGATGTTCAGCAAAAGGGTAGCTGTGACCACTTAGCATGGTCTGCACCCCTCCTTGCTATTACTACTCTGCAAACAGTCCACCCCAGCCTCGGCATGCTCCCCACTCAGCCAACGGCTGTGGCAGCGTAGTAGCAGCAGTGCTTTCACAAATCCTTTTCGGCTTGGCTCTTGGGGCAAGGGAGTGGTAACATGCAGCTGGGGAGGAGTGGTACCTTACATTTTTCCAGCTGTTTCTACAGTCGTGTGTAAGCATGTAGGAAGGTCATGCAAGGAGACACTAGTAGTTAAAAATGCTCTGGGAGGGAGAAAAGGGGAATTCTTGTGGATTGCAGCCTCCTTACTCAGACCTTGAAGGAGGGACAAGTTTCCCTCTAGGATTCTGGCTCTTCACAGAATCACAGAACAGTAGGAGTGAAAGGGACTTCCAGAGATCATCTCATCCAGCCCCCCTACGTGAGCAGCACACCCAGAGCAGGGGCACAGGACCGCGTCCAGGCGGGGTGTGAATGTCTCCAGGGAAGGAGACTCCGCAGCCTCTCTGGGCAGCCTGGGCCGCTGCTCTGGCACCCGCACAGCAAAGGAGTTTTTCCTCATATTTAAGTGGAACCTCCTGTGTTCCCACTTGTGCCTGTTGCCCCTTGTCCTGTCGTCGGGCACCACTGAGAAGAGCCCAGTCCCATCCTCCTGACACCCGCCCTTCAGATACTGATAAGCGCTGATGAGATCCCCCTCAGCCTTCTCTTCTCCAGGCTGAACAAACCCAGGTCTCTCAGCCTTTCCTCATCAGGGAGATGCTCCAGTCCCCTGAGCATCCTTGTGGCTCTCCACTGGACTTGCTCCAGCAGCTCCCTGTCCTTCTGGAACTGGGGGGCCCAGCACTGGACACAGACCTCCCGATGTGGTCTTTTCCCAAAGACTCAGTAGGTTGACCACTTGCAATGTAAAGCCAAGAAATCTCAGAGTATTAGCTACACTCTTAGTCGAATCAACTCTCTCAGTGGCCCTTGGGACCCTGTTTGCTGATTGTCCACAGTGCATACCTGGTAGTTTACTTCGAGGCTTTCTTTTGGAGTGCAGCAGCGAGTTCCTTTTAAAATACAGCCTAGCTGTGGTTTGGTGGGTAGCTCACTTCAGGGACAGCTCTTTTTCAAATGTACGTAAAACCTTGGGATCTTTGTTTACCCACTGTTCCCACACTGTCTTGGCAAACCTTGCACCCTAAAATATCTTCATATGTCACATGCTATACCCATGGCACACAATATAGATTCTTGTTAAAATTGTGTTAAAAAAATACCTTTCTGGCAGGTTATGTTAAGGTCATTATTTTGTGTATTTTGAACAGCAAAACCAAACCCATTTTTCAGGGTCGATATTGAAGCAGCAAATGGGGCCAGAGGGATTAAGGCCAAGCACAGCACAGTCTGGACTGCAGTACACTTTGGACATAGTTAATCCTTTACTGATGGAGTTGAACCCCAAGGAAATGTAGATGCAAGCTCGCTGTACCAGGTGGTCTGAAGCCAGAGAAAGTTTTTTATAGTGTAGATGTAGTCTTCATATAAGCGTTACCAAGCAAGGCCAAGGTCATCAAAAAGGTCTGTTTTGGAGCTGACAATAAATCGAGGAGTTTCTGAGTTATAGCATCAAAAGCTCTTTTTTTTCTGAGTTAGAGTTGTTTCTTTTCATATGATGTTTCCTTTCATGGCATCAGTTTAGTTTACCTCCAAGAAAAAAATAAGAGGATATACCAAAGGATATGGCCATATTATTTTATAAATGATAAAACCACTGAGGAATATGGGAGGAAAGTTCCATATTTTGGACTTTATCCTTCAGGTAAAATTCAAGTCCATACTGATAATTTACTGAATCAGATATTTCTGATAAAAAGATTACAGAATGAAGAAATGAATCGTTCTATTCCCCTTAGTGCAGGATGGGCTTAACAGGTGTCAGTGGTGGGGCGTTTACTAATATTCAATTCCATGAGCTCGAGTATAGCCCAAGCAGGGATTTCTAACTTACGCCACTGTAGTCCTATGGGCAGCGCCCCCTCCATAGGTGCTGGACTATAGGCCATGTAGTCAGAAAGGAAATAGCGTTGTCAGTCAGTCAGACCCACTGTTGGTATAATAAAAAGGAGAAGATCTGTCTAGAAAAAAAACCTCACAAACATTGTTTCTTTTGTTCTGGGCAATACAACAGTACTAGATTGTTAATAATCAAATTACCTGTCTCCTAAGGAACTATATTTGTAGACAAATACGTTTCCTGTATTTGCAGTTGCGATAAACCAAAGGCAAATGATGTACTAAGGTAAAAGACATATCTAGGATGTATTTCTACCAGTCCTACTGCTCCAGAAGTTCTGGTTTTAGAGTCTGTCTTTTGTTTCTGTTCCTCCATAGTTGAGATGTCTTCTGTTTCATTTGCTTTCCTATTTTCAGCAGTTTCTGTGACAACATAGTAATTTCTGTTAGATGATCGTAATCGTTAGCTTGACCTTGTTAGGTGTTTAACAAATGTATAACCTACCGAAATTAACAATAGAGTGTGCAAAACTGAACAGTGCATTTATTCTTATTTCTATGTGCTTTGAAAAAATGTGCTGTAACTAACCATTTTCACTTAAAACATGAACACATAAAAAAAAAAATGAGGGGGAGCTGAATTTAATATCCATAATGTAACAAGGGGGAATGAATGCAATACATATAATATACTTTTTAAAAGCTAGATGCCTATTACAATATGAGAATTTTGTACTCATGGTATTTTTGTTACAAAAGAAGTTTCATTTGTAATAATTGAAGTACTTGAGTTGCAGCTAGTATGAGCGTATACGTTTTTATTTTATAATAAACCTATCATCAGGAAGTCAAAATGCCTAAAGTGTTGAAATAGTCTTTCTAATGGATTCAGGAAAGTCCTGGTGATGGTGACCAGGTACCATGGTTAGAGTCATATCATAAATACATAAGAGCAAGATGGGTAATTTAAGGAGGCAGAAGACTTCTCAGTGTGTCAAAATGCCTACTGCATGTAGCAGGTGGGCTTGGAAGAAATTCCAGTTGCTTCTGGAAGAGACTAAGTTACATCTTGAAAAGATAATAATAAGTAATATCCAGTAACTTTTAGTCATGTGCAATTTAAAATAGTTTTTTTAGCCAAGGTCATATGTGCAATATATGATGAGAAATGTTAAATGTAGAAGCTTTATACCAGCAAGTGTGTTTTGTTTCACAAATGGATTTCTTTTCTGAGGCTGTCAAACCTTTCCAAATAGGAAATAATCACCCAATAGTAATTACTACAAAAAAATGAAATAACCCAGCATTAAAATGCTGTTTTATCTGGTAGATCTCGTCCCTAAACAGATAAAACAGTTAGGGTGGTGCCCGAAACCGAGTTACTGTCCAGATTGTGCAGCACGCTGTCTGATTTCCCTGAGCTTTTTAAAGAGATGTATCTCTCTGGTATAGATCCCCGTGGTCTACTTACAGAGAAATTTCATTACCATGCTGTGCGGTCCTCACGGTGCTGAAAGTAAAATATTGGATTGACAGGCACTCGTTGTGGAGGAGGGCTTATTGATGATGGAAAGACTGATTCAATCTCTAATCCTGAAGAACGACCTGCCACCTGGAGTGATAGTATACAGATGGGTGCAATCTAAACTCTCTTTCCGCCTCAAGTTGCATTTGGCTGTAGATTAACAATGTGATTCCATATAATGAAGATGGTTGTTTGGTGCAGTGGCAATTTTCCATTACTGACATGCAATGTCAACAGTTCTGACAAAGCTATAAGGACAATGTTTAAATGTGCTACATCTGGCTGGGACGGTTGCCAGGTTATTAACAGCCCCATTAAAATTACCTGCAGAGATCTGCTTTGGTAGAAGAGAATGTAGAGCACTGTTTCCCCTGCAACTATCTACGCAGGCATAATAACCGTCCAGTAGCACACACTTGGAATAATACAGTGTTATGGTAGTGGAAGCAGCTTTTTTACACTTCTATTTTGGGGAGGGAATATTTTATAGCTTTAATCGTATTGAATCTAATTCTTGTGGCCTTACTCAGGCAAATACCCTGTTGAAATCAATGACAATTTCACCTTAGGGTGGAGTTACATCAGTAGGTCTTGATTTTATTAATGATATTTCCAATAAAAAGACTCTGAAGATCTGTGCATACATATAAACTTTTTAAAAGCAATATATGAATGTCCTTTTAATTATCCTTTTCTTTTTCTTTCCTCTTGAATGACTATGTAACAGTCCCAGTGAAGCGTATATAATATGAAAGGGTTTTAAGGCGTTTTTCTGAGTAAGAGTAAAGGGCCATGCTGTCCCAGAGGACACTGCAGAAGGCACAGCACATTTTCTGGTGAGACTCCCCCATTTCTCTTGAATGCAGAGGGAGCACTTGCCAGTATAATGATAAATGGGCTTGTGATCCTAGCTCTCTATAAGCAGTTTTTAGTCCAAGATGAAACATTCCCTCTAAGTTCAGTACTGGAATGCTGCAGAAGGTTCTCGCACCCTCTCTCTTACCAGTCCGTATAGTGTCTGCCATAATTTACTTCCAAGTTGTGTCTCTTCATGTATGTCCAAAGGATCTCTGCATGCTGAATAATCCAGCAGCTGCCTGCTTCTCATCCATAGAGCTTGCGAACAAAAGTCGACGGCTTGTGGTGAGGTTACCTGTGCGTGCCCGGCGGTGTGCTGCCTCACCGGCTGTGCTCGGGAGGGCCGTGCTACAGACAGCGTGGGAATACCGACTGCACCTCAGCCTGCCTTTGGATGCTCCCCATTGTGTTGGCAGCAAGTGTGATCTTCAGGATGACTTTGGGGTTAGTTCATAATGTGCAATGAGAAAAGGAGCCCAAATATGGTCATCTTAGCTTATTATGGGAATGTGATCAATGGTGTCAATAAAAAACTGGGGCATTTCACATCTGATTACCGTTCTTTTCTCTGGGATGCTGTAGTGAGTAAATTCATTTATTTGCAGCCTGATGAAAAATAAAAGTCTTTGATTGCTTTTGTGTCAGAGTGCACAGGCTTTAGTCTGTGTCCCTCCTGCTTCAGCTGCCTGAACAAGTGGAAGAATTTTCAGAAATTTGGGGCAACGCAAGGGCTCTTGACATTTATTACATGTGGAACTTTCCACATGTGGCAGAAATAGAAGACTAAGTTTAGAATGAGCAATATGACTTAATGTCTGTTATGCCATATGTTTTTCCTGCTGCTGCTGTACCGGAGAAAAGGGACGTGGAATAACCTGACCTCATTCTGACCGTGGCTGTGTTTGTAACTCCTTGGGGCTGTTAACAGCCACATGAAGAATTCTCATTCTCCTGCACCACAGAATAGGCAGATAAAATACACATCTGTGACAAGACCTGGAGCAAAGGGAGTACAGTTCTGCACCTGAATTCCACATCCAAGTCTGCCATGGATACTCTGAAACATATATTGCCTCTTATTTAAAATTAATTATTTTTTTAAGTACCTGTGTAGCGCTTGGACTACTGTAATATGACTCATAGCAATATACATGTTATGCACATGTTTTGCAGGTCATGAGTCGTACATGTACAGAGTAGGTGACATGAAGAGTTCTGTGCAAAGACAAAAGGTAAAATATATATAAATATTCATTTGACTTGGAGCTTGGTCTGTGTCATGTAACGAACCTTCTGTGTTTTAGAAGTAAGATATGCAAACCCGTGAAGGCTAGTCATTTCGTAGTGTTCAGTGACACTCAGATTTACACTTTCACCCATCTTGTTGTCTGGTGGTAGCGCAGAAGTAGAAACACAAGCATGCGGTCTGAAGTATCAGGCTTGAGAGAGGGAGGGTCAATCTCACGACTGAGCTTTCTTAATTTGTTGTATGTTTTATTCACATACTGAGATAGGTCTTTCAATCCATCTTAGGAGAAGAAAGGGCTAAGAAAAATAATGCACGAATATACTAAAAAATCTAGCTTTCCCATCTGTGGTGAGAAGTTCCAGTGACTGAACATCTAACTGTGCTCTGTGCACGGAGTATTGATTTAAAGAGTTGCTGTCCAGTTGAAATGGTGGGCTAGTTCTACAGCGAGTATGCAAAGATCTGTTTTTACATGACTTCATGGGACTTGTATCTGTCTATACTAGCAATTTAGCCTCATACTTTTAATGTAAATATCTTTTTCTTAGACTGTGTTGGAACTAACAGATTACATTATTTAAACTGAGAAAGTAAAGAAAAATGTTATGTTGCTATTTTTGCTATACTACCACTAATTTTCTCATTTAAAAATGGAAATAGTCAATTATAGTCTATTTCACTTTCAGATTCCAGTATTCAGAGTAGATTTTTTTTTTTATCTTTTCTAAAACTAGAAGTAAGTACTTTACCTTCTGATGGAGAAGGAGGAATCATCCATATCTATCTCAAGTATATTTCAATTAACTGTATTTTTTGTGAAACTCATTTATATAGAAATTAATATTTGAGACGAATCTGATTAAATGGTGTCCCTAGGGACAGATATATAAACCAAAGTATTGCAAACTCAGTTTGGTTTTTCTTCTAGAGAATCTGAGATTGTCTTAGAATATTCACCCTAAATTAGTTAAATTAGTCGCCTGGTAATATTGTACTAGATAGATACAACAGTGCCTGTGTTTAGATACCACTCATAATAGTGGGTATATAAGATGAATGGTACCAGTCTTATTAGTACACTGGCTATTTGCAGACAGATAATTCCTTTCTTTTAAAATTAATACTGTCTCTATTTTTCACAGTAGGTCAGACATCATTTTCATTTCTTTTTCTATCCCTTCTCAGACACTGATAACTAATGATGGCTCTCTTACATTTCAGGGTCCTATTGTAGTTTCAGCTGTCTTTTTCTTTCTTTCTTCTTCAATGAGTTTGACTCTTTGAGCTCTCTTCTCTTTGCCATTTTCCTTCACTTTTTGTTACTTAGCTTTTATTTAGCTTTCCACCTTGCTTCGTCTTGCTCCTTTTCATTGACATGACCGTTTTTATTTGTAGTTCTGGATCAGTTCCCTCACGTACAGTCTTGGTCATTGTCGCTTCTTGATGTGGGACTTACCTGACCCTTCTTTTCTTCATGGTCTACTAGCTGCACATTTCTCTTCTTTAATAATCAGCTTATTTTGTCTTACATCACCCTGTTTGTTGAGCTCTGTCTTTCGTCCTACTTCTACAACTTCTAATTTATCTACATAAGATCTTCTCTCATTTGAGTTTCTTACCTTCCACTCTAAGATTATGTTTGTACTTATGGCTAAGCCAGGTAATGGGCTAAAGCCAAAGCTCCTCACAGTCTGGATCCACATATCCATATGGCTGGTAGGATGCAAGTGTCCTGTATTCAGTAGTTGCACACTGCCTAAAAAGTCACACACTTGCTTTCCTTGTAGCAAGTGGTGCCTAAACCCTCTAGAAAAGGTTATCTGAAGTCTCCTCAAGAGCAGATGGGATATCTAGTAGCTGACCCTCAGGGAGAGCTGTGTTCTTCCAAGCTACAGGACTGTCGTCTTCTTGGGCCGGCACTCCAGAGTTGAGTAAGCCTGACTTTTAGAGTTACCTAAAGACAGTGCCTTAGTATGTGTTTGTAAAATGGGCCAAGACTTTGTAGAATAATTTGTCTAAGTATTGTACCATCTGAGATATCTTCTCTTCCCCCGTATATCAATTCTGACAGCCTTTGAACTACAGAGAATTACAGGAGAAACCCCATCCCTTCCAGCCCTGAAGCAGAGACCAGGTAGAAATCTTGCTCAGCAACCTTTTTTATCACCAGTTTGTTTGCTTTCTTTCTCCCTGATTCCTCTGCATGTTTTGCTCAGTCGCTGTTCTGACATCTTCCTTGCTTTGCTCGTGCCTTCTCTTTTCTTCCTCTCTTCCTTTTTCGCTTCAGATATTTCATGGTCTTTTGTCATCCTTATAAAAAAATCTCATTTCTGCCACCATATGGCAAGTATCAGACTTGGGTATGTGAAGTCAGTATGATGTTAATACAAGAATGAATGTTCCCAGGAGTTATGTTATTATCTAATTTCCAGATGTTGATCAGAAGAAAAGTACTACAAGTAATGATGGGACCCAGACATATTATTGCATAGGTTTCCTTACCAGATCATGGCATAACCAGCATGGTTTGTGAAAGTAATAAGCATGTTGTAGAACAGTCGCTAAAAATGCACCTCACAAAGAACTGTCAAGCAACTTTGCTTGATTGAGAATTCAATTAAATGGGAGGTTAAGAAGTGAGTCCATTGCTTCACTTTAAAAACATGCAAAAAAATAGATATTTAGGAAATCAATTGGTGAAGTAAACTGAAAATACTGATTGCTTGCATATCTAGAAATTATTTCTATGTGAGCAGAAAAGCTATTAGGATGACCCTTAGGCTTCGTAGATAAATAATAACTTAAAACAGACCATTAGGGTAATATCTGAAAGGGAAAGATAGGCTAACAGGCAAAGACAGCCACATCATGGAGGTTAGTAACTGTGGGGATTAAGTGAGAACTGTTATTGTTTAATCTGTGTTAGACTTTATAAAGGAATCTTAGATCTTAAAGGCCCTGAGGAACTCTAGGGTGGAGTTTCAATGGAGGTTTCGAGCAGTCCAAGATTCTGGAGTTGTCTTTCAGTGACAGCAGGGAGAAAATTCCTACTGAATTTTAAGATAGGTTTTGATGAGCCTCCTTTTATTCCTGTATACAGCATCCACTTACCTTACTCCTTTAACACTTTTCCAGATAACCCACACCTGTCTTTTACATAGCTCATCTTTGAAATTAAGGCCTCAGACTTGCATGTCACAGTTTATGTTCACTGGACTTCAGGTACTCTTATTTTTCCTTTTAACACATGAGAAAGAGCAAAGCAAAAAGTAAAACTAAACACATGGCAGGCAAGCAATGAATACAAGTTAGGAAGGAATTTATTTTTGACTGAAAGGTACATATATTGGAACAAGTTTCGTGAACTGCTTCCTCCCCGAGTGTGATCTCAACCCTGCTGTGATTCATGTTTCCTGGGATTCCTCCTCCTTTTCTATTGTTTGTCTAGCATTAAGTCCACAGCTGAGCAATTCTCCATCCCCAAGGTTTGTATTTGCAATGAGAGATACGGGCACCGAACCCCATGCTGCTAGAATTCCATTATTACCATCTATGTTTCAGTCACTTTTCAAAATATAATATAGATTCAGCACCTGTTTTTTTTTGTTCCAGATGTCCACCATAGTAGGGTTTAGACCTCCCAAGGTCAAACTCAGATTAACCTACCCATGCCTCTGGAGCATCAGCTAGGACATCCAAGGTCAATGTCCCTAGATTGCCATCTAGACAGCTTCTCAGTGTTAATAAGTTATGATGTGTCAAGCACATTTCTATGTAGGACTTCAGTGTGGGTTACAGGATACCTGGCTGTCCCAAGAGTAATTTTGACAAGAATTCAGTACATGACAAAACTACATTCTTTACCAAATAAAGTTATCTATAATGGAGTTAACAATTCAGGACAGAAAAACATAACTTCTGCTTTTAGCGCTTTACTTCTCTGAATAGATGTGAAAATTTTGCTCCTACACTCTGAGTCTATTTCTGTTCCTCTCCCATGCTTCCTTGGTCCCTGAAGAAGGCCTTCTTGACTTAGGTCTTACCACAGCCTTACGTTTCCCATGCCCTTGTTCTGTTTTAGCTGCATTCAATATGCTGGCTTGGATCTACCTCTTCTTTACAGGTGCACCTCTCTTTTTCCTGACATCTCCTCTCTTACATGTCCATCAGCAGCT
This sequence comes from Anhinga rufa, assembly GCA_013400875.1. NCBI lineage: Eukaryota > Metazoa > Chordata > Aves > Suliformes > Anhingidae > Anhinga > Anhinga rufa. The sequence continues at coordinate 21,067 of VZTV01066518.1, forward strand.
TCAGCATCTTCCCTGTCATTCAGGCTTACAACTCCTATGTCAATTTTGACACTCTCTTCCCTTTTTCCGGAGCAAGTTGTCACTCCATCATGTCACTTTTCTCTATCTAACTCCATCTCCCCTCTTCTACTTCCATGACTGGAACTGTTGTTCAGGATTTAGTCTTCTTTTGTCTGAAGCAGCACAGGTCTGATGCCAGCTTGGATCCCCTGCATTTGTCCCAAGAGTATCCAGGAGTCCCCCCTCACCCTTGGCACTGGTTAGCATCCCTACACTGCATGTTTTCTTTTCTCCCACAGCTTTCAAATTTCTTGTGTTTCAATGGAAGTTGTTGCACTACGGGACTGAAAACTGGCAGCAGAGGCACTGTAACTCCACTAAATCTGTTGTGCAGGCACAGTAAATCCAGTGAGCTTTTATTGTCCAAGAAGCCCATGCAGGTTAAGTGCTCTCCCTGAATCCTCCGAGTCAGCATGTGTCACTGGCCAGGTGTTTTCATCCATTCTGCAGGCAACAGAATCCTTCATGGGATCATCTGATCAGCTCCTCTGACTAGGAAGAGATTTGCGCTCTTCTCTGGTCTTAACTTAGGCAGCCGGTTACCTGTGGTTTTTAAGTATTTTGAGGTTTTCCTGTCTTCAAAAACCTATCAGGCATAAGCAGTATGTTTCATTGGGGGGTTAACCATTAGTTACTGGCATAAACATTATTTCCGCTACTCATGATGGAGAGGTTCAGTGTTTGTGGTATCCTTGTGTAATGCTGCAATTAGCAATATGGGACAATGTGATGCTGTGCTGCAGTTGTGGCCTGAAACAGTAAAGGTGCCTGCTCCCTCCTAGTTATTTCTACTACTGTTACAATATTTGACCAGAAGTTGCTGTTCACTCCAACTAGTAATTCACCACGGAATGCATGCATAGTCAATGTGAGCCTGTTCACAGTCGAACTGTCTCTTTATAGTGAGATTTTATGCTAGCTCCATTACTGTACTTCCCAAGAGTCACAGTACCTAATGTAACATTAGCTACTGTGACACAGTGCAGAACTCAGAAACACTCAACTTTTGTTTATTGTTTATTAAATTGTTTCAGAAACTTGCCATGGACTATAAAAGCTTTCACAAACAGTGGCTGTTCCAGTTCTGTAAGGTGCGGCCTTCCAAAATTCACTTCTTATTGGTGTTAGAATATGTTAAATTACTGTTCATCCTTACTTGACTGATTTAAAAGGTTGAGAACTACAAGATTATGGATGTTCTATTTTTTCCCATGTCTCTTCTTTATTGCCTTTTTTCTTTGTTATCTCTCCTCTTCTTAAAGTCTTAGTGTAATCCTCACCCCGTTCTACAGGGAACTAAANGGAACTAAATACAAACAGTTCCCTTGACAATAGTTAGTGCGGGGCTCCATAAAGAGCTGGCACAAAATTAAAGAAGCAGGGAAATTTCCAGTAAAAATATTGCATAAGCTCTGCGTATACATAGAATATGTTTGCAGCATAAATATGAATGTGTCACTCCCTTGATACAACTTCAGTAAAGTAGCTTGAGATATTTATTATCAATAACTAAAAGTTAACTTCAGTTAAGACCCCGTTATCCTTTTATGTCTTCTCTTTATTTTTCTGTTTCTCTGCATGTGTAAGTGTTTCATTCTTTCCTGTCATTCATTTCTAGGGAGGGTCACCTCTCTGCTACTAGTTGAGAGATGCTGATGCACTGATGAAGACTAAATAGCAATGTTCACAATGGTGAATCACTTGAAAATCAGGGGACTGTTTTCAGGATAAGGTGCTTCTGTGAATCCAGTTAGGTATGATAGGTATGTTGGTTGTTAGGAGGACCAGGTGCACTGTGACACATCTCATCACATCAGTGAATGGAGGTGCTCCTGGCACCTGTGGTACTGAGGCTCAACGGTGAAAGAATGAACACAGGTATGTTGGGGCACCACTGCCC
>VZTV01066523.1:0-13958 GCA_013400875.1 Anhinga rufa
AAAAAAAACAAACATGAAACCACCGGGGCACTGGGACTGCAAAGGGAAACAGGGCAGGGGACTAGAGGAGGAGAGGAAAGGGAAAGGAGTGACAGTCAAATATCAGAGCACAGATTAGGCAGCCAAAAAGGAGATGGATAAAAAAAACAGTGCAGGAAAGCAAAAGCAAACCAGCAGAATTGACTGGTGAGACTCCAGGGATGGAAAGAAACGCCCCATTTTCTGATGGAAGCCCAGCTGAAAGCTCCAGATACAGAAATGCACAAGTTGAAACTGAAAAGCACATCTGCCAGGCAAGAGGGACTGCAGAGGCACACACCAAACCCTCCTCTTGTTCTACCAAACCCCTGTCTGGCAGCTTGAAAGGTGCAACACTCGCCCCAGGCTGCCACATCCACGGGCCACATCCACCTGGGATCCAGGGCAATTTTAACTGTGGGACGAGTGCAGACAGCCTATTCCAGGGCAAAGCTCCTCCTCTCCCTCCTCTTAAACCCCCCAGAAACCAGGGTGGGTTTCTTCATAGCACCAAGGCCTGCCTTTTCTGGAAAAACAGCAGGAAAGGACAGCCAGTTCAGTACTTCACAAGCCCTCCAAGATACTCTCTCTGCTAAGAGAGCGTCCGCACAAACACACAGCCCTCACCAGCGCTGCCCCAGACCATGCGGTGCTGCCCCAGAGCAGGCAGAAGGTGGGCAGCTCCTCTCAGCCCAGCAGGCTGAGCCAGCCTGGATCCACAGTACCCCTTTATTGGGGGAGCAAATTTCTTTTCAGGGTAGCGCAATACCGTCCCCAGAGCATCTGCTCCCGTTCGCTACCCCACCCCCTCCCTGCACACACTATACCACATCTTTTCCTCTTCAGCTGCCCCCCTCTTCTTACATTAAACACGGGCTTAAATAGTGTAACTGTTATGCAGTACTAATCTCAGTTTAATAAACACACACAAACAACTTTAAATCAAGGGGGAAAAAAAATGCAATTCCTTGCCAACGTGCAATAATGATATAGTAACCGTACAACTATCTCAGCCACGCTCCCAAGTACATTAAACAGCACATTAACAACCCTCGCTGTAACACCACATCATGACGACACACATTTGCAGCTCCCAGGACCTAACCTAAACTACCCAGATCAACAAGGGTTTTTAAAATGCAAGGGAGATTACAAAGCACCTGCAAGATTTATTTATATATTTTGCACAGAACACGCTGCTCATTTGATTTTCAAACCCTTCAGTGCATATTGCTGCAGAGACAGGTCCTCTGATGTCTTGGGCACGTTCATGAAAGCTAGAGGAGTCATCTCCTCGAGATCCTTTTGTTGAACAAATTACTCAGCTCAGGAGTGACATTTTCGATTACTTACATCCTGAATAAAGAAGGGAAATTCATTTTCTGGAGTTCCTAAGATAAGTTCTTTGAGACAGATTGTACTGCTAAATATTTTCTCCTTTCGCACGTTCCCAGTTTCAAAGACGACAAAACATCTTTGCCTTCTAAATTATTCCTTTTCTTTCATGATCCTCTAATGATTCAGGAGTCTAAGCTTCACACAAGGATCTTTGAAGAGCACCGACTGCCAGCATAAAAGCTGAACTATTGTGACAAACTGTACAATTTAATGCCTCCATAGGAAGACATGTGCAAAGGAACAAAATTACCCTAGGGAACCAAAAGAAAGCCTACAAATAAATTAAATGACCTGTAAACTAAGGTACTCAAAAATATATGAGATGCTATGCAGCTGTGCCATAAAACATCACTAAAGGAGGGAGTCATTTGGCAGTGGAGCTGTTTTAAACTAACCCATTTTACTCCTGGTTTGCATTGCAGTCGCTATACTTACCCAGCACATCGCTGCACCTCAGACGCAGGATGGGAGCTTAAGTAATGCTAACTGATTTGCTTGTGATCGCCTGTCAAATACCAGCTCTGAACCCTCCACTAGGCCTTTCTCCTAACATCCCCTAGGTAATTACTAGCAGATAGAGTCAATTTTCAGCCCAGGTTAATAACCAAATTCCAGCCATTTGTTCCTGCACATTGCTGCTGCTTTAATTTCTCCCCAGGAAAACTGATGAGAAGTTCAAGCTCGCTGGTGGCCCAGCGAAAGGAGCTGCTCATTAGTTCACAGCAGATCAGCCGGAGAGACAGGTCTAAGCGGTAGGAACCATTAATTGGGTATGTTCTGCTTTCCTTGTCTAGGTAATTAATAGCTTCTAGACAGAAAGTCAAAGCCTCTCTAGAGGCACCAAAAAAAAATCAGCATTTGCATACAATGTGTAGCACCTTGCAGAACGCTGGACAATTTGCAGCGAGGGAAGGGTGTCAGGAGGATATCTCCTTCTCCCATCCATCCCCTTCTCAAACACCCCTCGACACAAACCAACAGCCCATTTCAACAAGAGCCCTGGCACGCAGCAAGTGCGATACAAACGCCTTCACCCCTTCTGCATCCACAGGGCAGTCTTGCCCAGCTCCAGCTCCCTCCAACTTCACGCACCGGCAAATGACACTCTGCAGGAGCCAAGCTTTGGGTTATGTTTCTACAGACAGGCTTACAAAGCAGATGGGGATTCCTGATGTGTTTAATAACTGAACCCGCACAAGTAGGCAAACGGGATTTCAGTGCTTCCCTGCCAAGCTCAGTCCTGCTGACAACAAGCTGTCCAAAGCCGCCAGTCAGCCCCCAGCAGATCAGCAGTCCTGGCTTTCTGATCAGGACAGTTCTCAAACTGGTCATACCCTTTGGTAATTTGCCTTTCCTGGGCTTGGAGCAATGGTTTTCAGCCTGTCGTTTAAAGGCTTCTGAGAGCCTGTGGACTAGTTTAAAGGAGTCCTTGAAAAGTGAATGAAATTCATGCTACAGAAGTATGACACATCTTGAAGGGTCCACTCTTGGCACGGGGAAGCAATGAGTGCCAGCAAGACAGAGTCGGAAGCCTCTGGCCTCCTCCCTACCCCATCGTACCAGAAGGAGGGCAAGAGTTTTGCCTCGTTTCCCAGCAAAATGCCCAGTCCCTGGGCTATCAGTCCACCCTATTTTGCAATTGATGAACTCAAAGCTATTTATTAATAATAATTATTACTACTTAAAAACAACCTCAGCTGCCAACGTCATGCTATTCCTAAGATGACTCACGGGCCCAGTTCACTGCAGCCGCTGTGCAGGCACAAGCAGGTACCTCCCCTACCTGCCCTGGGGGTGAGGTTTCAGATGGTTCCTCACCCTCCAACCCTTCAGCCACAGAGCAGAAACAAAGAAAAACCACGAGGGAAATGTCTGACGCAAAGCAACCCCCATCAGCTGGGAAGCACCTCTCATGGGCAAACAGAAGCTCTAACACAGAGTCACTGAATTTGGACTAAACTAGTCTGGACAAAAGCACCAGGGATGCTAGCAGAGGGAATATCAGAGTCATAGTCCCAAGGTCAAATACTGCATTTGTGGAGCTACAGAAACAAACTACAGCTCTTTCCAGAGTCTACCTGGGGGTACTTAAGATGTTTTCCCAGCACCTTCATGCATTGAGCTTATAACCTTGATGAAGGCTTCAGATTTAAATTAAGATGAACTCCAGTTACCCACAACAAGAAAAGACATGGCATCTGAAATTGTCCCTGCTAAGGGAATGAGTTCCCCTTGGTATCAAGTCGACACAGGACAGCTTACACTAGGATAACTAAGAGGATTACTGTCCCCAAATCTCCATCACCTCTGCTTGGACAGCTGGGCTGCGCATGAAACAACTGCAGTTAACAACCTTGGTGCTTTAATGGGAGTAGCCAATGATGGTGGATTTCACTTAAAAGAGCTGCGGTGCCCATGAGGACTCTGTACGGAGGCACGGACAGACACAGCCCTGCCCGCTGCCTCATGAGAGCCCTACAAACCCCCCAGAGCCCACACAGGGACCATGAATCCGACCAAGCCGCCGTCCCCTGCTCGTCACACCCCACCCAACCTCTGCCACTGGGCACAGGTTGTCAACAGTGGTCCTTTGCAGCAGGTAAGGTACAGCCATAGGTCATACAAACATAACTCCACTCGGATGCCACAACCTTACAGACCCTCCTCTTGGAGGAAGCAAAAGCCTCCTGCCAAGCACAGACCCTGCCCTTGCAGAGAAACTTGCTGCAGGAAAGGTATGGGAAAACACACTCTCACAGCGAGAAGACAGCACAGAAGAGAAGAGTTCAGGAAAAAAATAAAATACGAAGCCCGGTGCTTTTTAAACAGCCAAGAGTCAGTAACAGCACTCCAGGTGTAAAGCAGTCGCAGCAGGGATTACTCCTCTGCGCAGCTGCTTAGCACGTGCGTGTTCCTGGGGTTTGGTCAGGATGGGGGATTCCGTATTTGTTCATCTTTTGAGCCACAGTTCCAGGAGGATTCACACCACTGGATACCGATTACAGCTCAGTAGGCACAAACGTATCGCTTCAAACTGGAAGCACAGCAAGTTTCTGCATTTCCCTTGAAAATCCTATAGTAGACTAAGGGGTGAAGGTGCTTTTGGACACATTAATGTGTCCATTTGTATAAATATCCATTCTGTGGACATTAATACAAAAGTACAGTGTGCTTTAGAAACTTACAAGGAATGTTTAAACAAGGAAAACCTGAGAAAAGGAATAACACTCATTTTTAAGTGTACAGGAATTTTTATGGAGGAACATAACTGCCCCCCCTNGCTTTACCCAGGAAATTAAGTCTGCTTTAATACAAAACACTAGACCACAATTTCAACCGATATAAGAACTGCCTGCCCTGTGAAAGGAGCAATGTCATCCTCCCAACAGTTGGGAAATCGCAGGTTTCCTACGCAATCACTGCCAGACTCTCCCAGCACTTCCAGAGCCTCCCAGCAGCTCAAGGGTGCTGCCTTGGGGACGGAGATGACCCCAGTGGGAGGTTGCTGACTGACTTAGGCAGGCAGGATAGGGAGCTCCTCGTAGTCCTCCTCCCACAGCTCTCGTTTAAGGGGTGTGGAATGGCTTAATTATGCCCCTCAAGGCAGGAAGAAGTCACTTGTCTTTAAACACTCAGGCTTTTATTGAGTTAACATGTTTTAACAAGGTCAAGGCTTGAATGGTAAACTCTTACCCAAAGGGGAATTCGCTGCTTCCCCCCCTCACAATTCATCAGCATCCACCACGGTTTAATTCTGAGCCCTGGGTTGAAGTTATAAACTTTCCAGACAAAGAAAAATCAAGAAAAAAATATTTTTAAGCAGTTAGAAAGGGTAAAGAAACCTTCACTTTCTTTGCCACATCTCAGTGTCCCAGAGAAGCACCTGGCACTCAAACACAGCACCCACACACGTCCCCTTGGGGGGGACTGCAGGCAGGGCAGCAGGGCAACCGGCAGCACAGTGGGGTACCTTTGCCTCCCACCACCTCCAGCCCAGCATAGGGGTGAGCTCCGGGAAACCCACCTCCAGTTTAAATCCCTGTGGTCTCGGCAGTGAAAACAGCTGCAGAACAGCTGGCTGGGAACCAAACAACGGGGCACAGGCCACCATAGCCAACCCCTTCTCCCCGCATCTCCTACAGCATGGCTAGTTATCAATTAGTAGGAAATCTCCAGAAACAAATTAATATTGCAGACAGATGCCAGAGGTAAGCAAATGAATGCTGAATTGTTTGACAACATGGGAAGGGAAATGTAAATTGCAGCCTTCACCAAAATCACCTGCTGGCTCCCCCAGCCCGAGCCCAAAAAAAGGCTTCCCAGTTTTGTTTCTACATCAGCCACCAACAGGGCAAGACCATTCCCCCATCCCATGAATCCTCACGTGCTCATTTACATCATCAGCCTCGCCACAACATTACCACGTCTTACAAGCGCAGACTCCCAAGGAAAAGCACACCATTACCTCTTTGAACATATGCCATTCATCAAGGCGTTTAGCCGTGTACAGCAGAAAGCACTCTCTAGGTAGGAGCGGGGACAGATTAAAAGTTAGTGCACTAAACCAACAGCCCTTCCTTGCCAAACTTCACCTAATTCCTATGGCCCAGTGAGAAAGGCAGACCATCAGGGACATACATTGTTCAACCTGCACTTGAGAGGTTTTATTCGTTGTTCACTCAAGCGTCTCTCAACAGTAATTACTGACCTGAGCAAAAGTGCATCAGACATAAAGCAGCTTTAATTTCTCCATGCAGGAGTTTGTACTGGTTTGACTGAATTTGCTTTTAAATCAGGTCTGCTTAAACTGGAGCAGGTTTCCTGCTGCGATTCACATATCCCATTACACAGCTCATCCCAGCAGCCAGCTCTGTACAGCTCGAGCAAATGGAAAGTTGGGCAGTTCATGGAAAAAATGCCTCTATTCACGGACAAAGAAGGCAGATTAAAAAAAGTCCCCTATAATTTTGTATGCAGAATTTACCTTTACATTTTGGTACTTGGTTAAATAAAGATAAACCAGGTTGGATGGGGCTTTGAACAACCTGATCTAGTGGAAGGTGTCCCTGCCCATGGCAAGGGGGTTGGAACTTGATGATCTTTAAGGTCCCTTCCAACCCAAATCATTCTATGATTCTATGAAAACCAAGGAAGACAACACACTTCTAGACATAAAGCAGGATGCAGAGCTTAGCCTGCACCTCTTCTCTTTTGGGGCAACCTTCCCCCTCTCCCCACCTCCACCCCAGCCTCTTCCACTAAATTTGAATTTGGCATCATGTGCCTCCAAACAAACCTTTATGATTTTTACCTCCCTCAGCACTGATCAGGCAGGGCTGTAGAGGGAAGGGCAGGACCCCACCTGCTCGAGCAGGAAGCCAAGTCAGCTGGGAGCTGTGTTAATAGTCACCAGCATTACCAGGGCTCTGCTCTGTATCAGCAAAAGCTCTGTCAAAGCTGCTCCCGAGGACAGTGTCGGCATGCACCGGGCAGAAGCAAGAGCATTGCTTGCTGGTTCCCAGATCTGGGCTCTGTTCTCAGGCCAGCACAAGATGGACTCATTCCTCGTCAGGAGCGGGGAGAGATTCATTTTACCAGCGTGCTCCATGCCGGTACCGGGTGGTGAGAGATTACACGGACCAGTAACACCAAAGCAAACAGGGTCCATCCCAGCACACAGGAGACCCGCAAGGTAAAACACCACCGCCAGATGAGCCCCATGGCTCGCTTTAAGGGAGCAGATTGTAATTCTGTGCCTTAAAACGCTCCTAGAATAATCTGTAACAAGGTACCTAAAACTTCCAACACATGTAAGGCCTAAAATATAATTTCTGTCAACTAATAGGTATTACAGGTCCACGGTGTATTTTATTAGCTAGATGCTACAATACATCAGGTCACATTTTAAGTTACAAATAATTTATAAAGGCTTAATCGATCATTAAATAGGTGTTTTAATAAATGGCTAAATGAATCATTATAAGCCATAGCTCTAAGTGAGCTATCAGACTTTATAACAATCTGCAATGTCTCCAGCCGAGGTTCTCATATCTACCTGTAAGACATCATCACATTAGAGACCTGAAGAACAGAACATGCTATCTATAATTTCTTAACTATTTGTACATAGACTTTAATGTAAATATAGGCCATACATGGTCACACTTCATGTAGGTGATGTTAAAAATACAGATGAAACACTGCAGAGCACTAAAAAGTGGTCCTTTGGGATGGCACTGGAGAATATTTAATAAAGCCAAAAGCTGCAGGCTAATTTCCCCTGAGAGTTCCCATTTAGAGCCTGTCGCAGTGAGAATCCATCACAGAGAGCACACCCACACCAGAGAAAAAAACATCTCTTCTTCCTTCCCCACTGCCAGCCACCAGGATATCACCTTTGGTAAATGGAGGAAGCATCTCTTCCAGAGTACTGCCTACAGCATAACACTTCACAGCTGCTGCGAGTACAGCTGGTGAACCTTCCTCGCTCTGCAGGCTGCTAACCTGAGCATTAGCAGCAACTTCCAGGGGGCTGTGAACATCCCACCACAGGTGAGCGTTCGGAGAGAGGGTATCCATCTGCTTGGATGCTTGCTCAGCTTGGAGGAAGCTCCTGAGCAGCCTGAGGCTGTACCCAGCACCAGTCACCCCTGGCTTGGAGCGGTCGGAACTTCAGGAATTGCACACCCCAGGTCTGGCCTCCGATGGGAATCCGAGAGTTTGCTCCACTGACCCAAAGAGGAGCTGACGCTTGTGAGCGGCAATTCCCATCCTTGCTCTTTGGCTGTACACAGGAGCGGCCTGTGCTCTCTCCTGTAAGGGGGGACTTCTGAAAGCAGACAGGTGAGGTGACAGAATGAGCCTCACATCTTTAGGTGGAGCTCTTAACGCTAAGATGTAGCATTTCTCAGGGGAGAGGGGCGGGAGGGGCGGAAAGGCAACACACATTCACTCCCACCATCCTCCCCAGAAAGGAGACCCCCGATGTCTCACCTGAGCTCAGCCTGGGGCTGCTGCTTGTCTGGGAGGGATGGGAGGAGGAAGGGCCAACTGAACAGAAAGGGAAATACCTCTTCAACTCCAAGACAAGGTCCCTGCCAAGAAATGCACCACCTCATTTGCTTTACTGAGAGAAGTTAAAAACAATAAGCACAGAGGCACACAGCTGGAGCAGGATTTTTTAATTCTTCACTGCTCACAAGCAGCAGCTCTTCCCCTCCTGCTCATCCACCTACCCTCCCTGCTGGCATCCAGTGGTGGGAGCGTGGTGCCAAGGGACGGAGCAGAGCCCTTCCCCAGTGCCAGAGCCATCCCCCGAAGCTCCCACCCCAGCCTCTCTCGTAAACCTCCCTGGGATGGGTTGCGACTGAGCTCTTCCGCGTGATCCTCCTTGCCATTCATGCCAGGTAACCTTTGTAAATACTTCTCAGCACTCCTGAAAATCAAGCCATGCTGCAAGAGGTACAGGGAATTCTGTTTAACACGTAGACTGATGCATTAAAATAACCCACCTCCTGCAGCACCGCTGTTCTCTTTGGCACACCAACCTAGTTACCAGGAGGTATTCAGACTTCAAAGTAAAACCACTAAACTTTAAACCATTTAAAAAGTCTCTATCATGCCCATGTGCGTGAAGGGGAGAAGGGAAAGCCGTCCTGTTGGTGGTTTAAAAGGATGATTTCAGGTCACTGTCCCTTATGCAACGAGAGCTACTCAGCTAGGATAAGATCAGCCACTAAGAAGGATTACAAATTTATCTTCCCTCAGTAGTGTGATCTTCCACTAATGATTGAATCACAAAAATACAGAAAATATTTTAAGAATTGCACTTTCGGTCACTAGCAAGGCACAAAATGCTCGCACAAATCTTTAACTGCAAGGGTGCTGTGAGCCACGGAGGGGGAGCACAGATGCAGAAAACAGAACACCACAACCCTGCTGTCAACAGCAGTATGGGAAAACCCAGCCAGTGCTGAGATGCTGCAAATCAAACCAACACAGCTTGGTTCAGAAGGAAGATGCGAAGCATCACCAGCTGACTCACCCCGAGAAGCTGGGATTTGATGGGCTCCACTTCCAACTGTACTTCTCCATACCTGTAACTTACATCTGGGCAGTGCCTTCCTGCCCCAGGACTGTAAGAATCAATACAGACACAGTTTAAGACATGCAACCCCTTCAGAGGATTAAGGGCACCAGCCCCAGTCACGCGCTCCCTTGGGCCAGCGCTGCCTTTGCCTGGCTTGGAGCACAGGCAGCTCCAGGAGCTAAGTTGGCAGAAAAACTACCCTACACCTCCTGGTGTAGGTACAAAACTTCATACCAACATTAAACTTGCAAATAAACTTTCAGAGACCACAACTGAAATCCATAAGCCTCTACACCTAGACCCCAGTCTAGTGGTTTTTAGGCTGGATCAGAAGTATTTTCCAAAATTGTGCTGGAAATTAAAACCTATATGCGCAAGAAACACAGTTTAGGAATGCGGACTTCCCAGTGCACGCACCATCACCGTTTGCACAGACACTTCAGTCTCATCCCACTAATTGCTGCAGCAGGAGACAGTGGACTACTCCATCAGTGACATCACTGGCAGATTTGATTACAGTGCTGATTACATCATCACCCACAAGAGATTATGCAGCTTTCCAAACGGCACCAGCAGCTTCTAAATAGCTTAGACAGAGGAAGCCATGAAGGACCCATGTTTAAGAAGTCTCACGCTGTTCATTTAATACAAGGACTTTCAACACTATCTTTTGGGAATATCAGTAGATGCACAAAGCATTTTCACGTGCCATTGCTATGTTAGTAAGCCAGCACATGCTTATGAGAATATTTTGGTTTCTGGAAAAGTCACACACACACACACACACACACAAATTCACTGGGAGTGAAGAGCCCTGCAACGAGGAGGCCAAGACTGAGACTCTGCATGAGCGAAACCAAGAACGTCCTCGCTGGGCGCAGGGGAATGGGCAACCCCAGATTTGCCAAGTGCATGATAAGGAACATGTGTGCTGAACCATCTCTCTCCAGGATGGGAAAAATACTTAGAAAAGCCTACTTAAATGACTCCCAGCAGAAGATAACAAAGTTTAATAACAGGAACTCAAATGAGAACCAAGCACCCATTACAGAATCTGGCGCTGTGCAGCTGGGAATGCAAGGACAACAGTGCTTTGCTGTCTCCATGCCACACACCAGCATTAGATCTGTCACGGGTAGCTGCTTCTTGCTCAGCCTCCCCTCCTGCGCGGACTATTTGCAGCAACAGCATTGGAGCAACCATCAAGCAGATGCTTAAAAAATGCAGAATGACGTTCAAATGACATCTATCCATAAATCAGCCCAAACCACAAACATCTGAAGAAGATTTTCACTTAATCCAATTTACTGTAATCTCTCTCTTTAGTTAAAATGACAGAAATGTCAAAATGGGACTTTACTCCTCTGTCAAAGCATCTCATGGTGAAAAGGAAAATAAGCAGGCTCTCACATGCAGCACCACTTATTAGGTTAGAAGTGTCAAAACTGTACTTTGATTCTCACTATTAGCAGTCACATCCACATGCTGTGCCCTTCTGTTTCACTTCATCTCCCCCAAAAGCGAGCACAGAGCATATGCTTGACGCCAAGCAGCATCTATGCAAAAATGCAAGTTACCCATTTTTTGTTTCTGCTGATACCACGCTCATCTCCATTCGAGGGCACGCAGACCTTCCTAGGCTCTCTTTTATATCACATATAAGCAGCCTTATTTACCACCGTAGGTCTCGGGAAGACTGCCTTCTACTGCTTCCAAAAAATAAAACAATCCAAGCCTCCTCAACAGACCAACCTTAAATTGCTTTCCCCCATCTCTCCACGTTAATTAGGATAATTGACTCTCTGCCCAGGAGTTAAGCACGTGTGTGTCCGCATATATTTCCATTATGAGTGTGTCTGCCTTTTTCCCCCCAATGGTCACAAAAATTAAGCCATTATCCAAGAGTCCAGGAAAGTGAAAGAAAAATACCTACTGTCAGGAGCGGGGTCTTCATGCATTATTTAACAAGAACTCTGTTGGCAAAATTGGTGTTGTTTTTATATAAAAGCTAATAGAAATTGTACCTCCAGGTGTCAAAACACTGATGGTAATTCCTGCTGCCTCAGACATCTTGATGTTTCAATTTTAGCAGTATGAGGAGCCTGCAGGGAATCCAAGAGGGTAAAGTGCTTGTACTCAAAGAGAAGCAGAGAGAAGGAGAGCCTTTTTATTTCTTTATAAAGGGCTCAGGGGAACAGTTCTACTCACTGGAATTATCAGATCTGGTTCCCTTGCTCCTTCCCTTCCTTGAAAGAGGAAAGAGCAAGATAGGCTAACAAGGAGTGATTGTATCATGTCGACAGGAAAAAAAAAAATCAACGAGGCTGCTAAGGAGAAGCACAAAGACAAAGAAGAAGTGAAAAGAAGATATCATTGAGGTGCACCAGCACAAGAGCAGCTGCAATTAATAGGACGCCTAAATGATTTCCACAAAATGAACAAACTGAGATGGAATAGCAATTTCTTTTTTCAAGTTTGCGCCTAAAAAAGCGCCACAGCATGTCGGACCTCCCCCACAACCCCCCCAGGTCCCCTCCCTTACTAACTTCCAACTACCCTTCTTCATTTTCATCCTTGGTGCCAGGAAAGGGCAGAGCTGTATCTCTACCTGCACAAGACCAAAGCCAACGTGGGGAAGCTTTAGGCTGCTGACACTAGTGCACCCAGGGCCCTCAGGTACTCATTTACATACAGAACAGCTACCCACTAGCTTTCATTTTAGAAAAGGATGTAGTTCCCCGCATCAGTAACTGGAAGCATCTCCCAGATCTTACTGTCCTTACAAAGCACCACAGATGCTGGCTGATCTGCCAGTCTTGGTGGCTGTCCTCTGCTCAGAAGCCTCCAAGGTCACAGATGACATCTCAATTGCCTCCTCCTGTCCTCTTCCCACTTCTTAACCTTTCCACAGCTTCCTCCTAGATTCACTTTTTATAACCCATGGTGGAAGCGGCTGCCCGCCTCTGAAACCCTCTGGTGGCAGGCGAGGGATGGCTACATACAGCACAAGTACCCCAGCGGAATGAACCTGTAAAAGCAAACCCACACTTCTACCCAGTGCAGTACTTGCTGCTAAGGGCTTTATAGAGGTATTTAAAAAAAAAAAGAAAAAAAGAGTGAGTATCCATCTCTCTTGCTTTCTCTCTCCACTATCTGCTTCTGCCACTCCACAACTCCTCTTCTGACGCAGCAAATATTTGATTTCTGGACTTCAGCACAAATTCACTGACGATTTACACCCCTTTGGGTCAACTCTGAGGACAGGATCATACAGAACGGACTCAGCCCATTGCACCTCCCCAGAGCAACAACGGGGCAGCGAAACAATAAAAGCTAGAGATGCATAAAGCATCTTCTTCCTGACCTCCCCTGCAAGGCACAGCAAGCTCCGGCCAAAATCAGAGCCATGGCAAAGGCACAAGGCAGTAAGTATGCCCTTAGAAAAATTCAGTTATTAATTTATTATGGCACCTATGAAATAGTTGTTTCAGGCCAATGCCCCAACTTAAGACTCCACACAGTCCCGGCCACCACCCCCAAGCATCCCCAGCAGAGGCTGCGAGGAAGAGGGCAGATCCGTGCAGCCCTCAAAATCCATCCTCCGGGGCTGCGGCTTCTAGGAGAACCCCAAGGACAACATCGTGGCCTGGGCACTCCCGTTTCCGTATCACTTCCACCATAGAGGAAAGTGAAATTGGGACGGCAGCGGGGGGGGGACAGACAAGGAGAAAACAATAGCTCAGGAATTCGCAAGCAGCTCAGCATGGCGTTCAAGGGAAAAAACACACAACCTCTCCAAGCAGCCACTGGCCAGGGACGCAAAGATCTTGAAGAGATCCTTCACTGGGTCATGAACTTTTGCAACCCCATTGCAAAAACAGTGCTGAGGAAATTCTCAAGGAAAAGTAAATGGATGCAAGAGCGAGCTGAGCTGAGGAGTGCCAGAACTGCCGCCAGTCCCATTCCGCCTAAGCACATGCCCAGCCCTTCGCATGCATGCTCCTTCCACGCAGCAGCCCACAACCGCCCTCCGGACCCGCATCCGATGCCATCCCAGGTCCTGCCTCGCACTCGCTGCCCTGGAGCATCATGAGGAACGGGCAGGGACCAGGGCGCTCCCCTCCCACCCGGATCAGCATCCTGCAAGGTTTTCCCAGAGAGCTGTACCAAGCGCCCTCCCCACTCACAAGTCCTGCTCAGGCATCACTTAGAGCTCACTAATATTTCAGGGACTGGCGATCATCACTCCCACCAGCCCCGAGAGAGACATTTGTTGCCTTCTTGCTCCTCCAGCCATGTCTCACAGTGCATGATATAAACTTTAAGAGGCAATGACCTCATCGGAGCTGGGAAGAAGGAGGCGGGGGAATTGGCTACTTGCCACCTTCTCATTTTTCACATAAAAAAATAATTTATGAGAGAAAGCCCATATTTTTCATCTAAAAAAAAAAAA
>VZTV01066525.1:0-10317 GCA_013400875.1 Anhinga rufa
CCTGTCCTTCTGGTGTGTGAACCACACTGCATAGCTCATAGCATAGACGGTACTGGTCCCAGTAGAGACCCTTGAGGGACACCACTCATCCGGACATCGAGCCATTGACCACTACCCTCTGGATGCAACCATCCAACTAATTCCTTATCCACTGAACAGTCCACCCATCAAATCTGTTTCTCTCCAGTTTAGAGAGAAGGATGCTGTGGGGGACCATGTCAAAGGCCTTACAGAGGTCCAGATAGATGACATCCATAGCTCTTCCCTTGTCCACTGATGTAGTCACTCCATCATAGAAGGCCGCTAGGTTGGTCAGGCAGCACTTCACTGTTCAACTATTCTGTTACTGTCATACTAACATAATTCTTGTAGTGGATACTTTATTTCATTGCTGAAATAACTTTACTGCTGGTGTACCAAACCAGTCTCCTTGTAAAAAAAAAAAAAAAATCGCATGTGCATTACAGCACCCATCTTAATGTAGCATTAAGATCAATTTATTGGTTTGAGAAAGGAGAGGAGAAGGAAGACAATTCCTTTGATGGACATAAGTAGACAAGTGCAAAATCAGCATGTATACCAAAACTTCATCACTTTAGTGTCTTGGAAACTGTTACCCAGTATCTCCTTTGGCAGGAGTAGGGCATTGCAAAGCTTTCTAGGGACAGAATCAAGTCAGCCCTTTTGTGTAAGGAACTTTCTGTTGATTACTCTTCTATCTCCATTTTATATTACTAAATATTTTAAAACTTGTTTTAAATATTTTGTGCATGAGGAGGGCAAAAAGAAGCATCCAATTTGGCAATGAAGAAACGTGATCTGATTAAAAAAGAAAATCACTCCTGACTATTGGAAAGGGCAATCAGTTACTCCTACACATGCTAACTCACACCCATTTAACTCAATACATTCCATTTCTATCACCTTTATTCATGCTGCTCAGTTATACCACATCATACATTATGTTCATCCTTTTTATGGTGTACTTTGTCTTCATGTACCTGCGTTGTTGCCACTAGTTATTGACTATCTGATATTTGCTGAATTTAATTTATAAGCTCTTCTAGATAACTTGAAAGCCATATAATTTTAGTAGATGTTGTACTCCATACTTGTATTTTCAATGACATCTTCTGCTCATTTATGGTAGCAGAAGACCATGATATTCTTACCAAAAGCTAGAGAAGAAACTTGACTGTTCCAGTAGAACAGAAAGTTGCCATATTTTTTCTTTTCTTTTTTTTAAAAAAAGAACCACAAAAAACTTAAGCCTGTCATGTGTTTAAGCTTCACTGGAGTTTCCTAGCAGGAGAGAGTTACTCAAAGGCAGTGTAGGTAGGTCTCTAGCACCAGTACTTACATGGTCTACTGGAGATGCAACAATCGCATAACTGGGAAACAGAGGGTATGAACAAAGGAGCCTAAGCCAGACCCTCCTCATGACAGTGCAATGTCCTTCTGTCAGTGAAACAACAGCGTTTATCTAGCTGAGTATATTTTTTTTAGTTAAAATGAGATAAGACCAAAATTTTCACGCATTAATGCCTAGAGATTACTACCTTTACATGTATTTAAATAACTAACTAAGGCAACTAATTTTTCAGAAGGATGTTGCTGTTGAAATCCATGATTGCTTGGAGTTCATGTGAAAATTGGGCACCTTCAGACAAGGTGAATGAAAAATTTAGATGTTTTTAGATTTTGGTCTGTCTTGTTACAATTAGTCCTCATTTGCCCTGAAATGCTCTTGTCTATTAAAATTTACAATGCTTCTTCAGTCCCAGCAATGTTCTCTACCCTACCCCATATTCATTGCGGTGTTTTCTCATTACCACAATCTTCTTCCATCCTTAACCCAAACTCTCTGGCATTAATCAGATTGTTTCTTTGAACTTTGAACTGTGTAGGAAAGTATCCTACTTTCACTTGCAATGTTCTGATATATCTGACCCCTTCAGGTGTTTATCTGATGCCACATATACCACATACAGAAATGAAGATGAGAAGTAGAAAAAGCCCCTGAGGGCTCTGTAGGAAGAGTAATGCATGAGGAAAGTTTTGCCCATTTGTGAGAGATGCTGGATTGGCAAAGTCATCCAGCTGGGTTTGTTGTTAATTTGCCATATTATTGCAGGTAGGTGAAGTAAAGAAATCCTAGGGGTGATTGGATGGGATTTTTTTTCTGTCTAGGCTTTGTCTATGTGGGACACTGCCTAGGTACATTGTGCATACTAAGTTACAGTCCTTTTGGGAGAAGTAAGAGAAAGAGGCTTACAAATGCTTACAAGATGTTTAGGTTATAGCCTACATTTTCCAATTAAGATTGGTCTTAACTCTGAGACTGGAAGTATTTCTTCCCCCCCCTTTTTAAGAAATATGATCTAATCTAATAATTTCAGATCATAGGGGAGTTCTGCCTGTATGGTCTCATAATTCAGAGAGAATCCCCACTGAAAGAAAAATATGAGGGGACTTCTGTAGCAAAATATCATAGAATCATAGAATGTCCTGAGTTGGAAGGGACCTACAAGGATCATCGAGTCCAACTCCTGTCCCTGCACAGGACAACCCCAAATTCACACCATGTCTCTGAGGGCGTTGTCCAAGTGCTTCTTGAATAGCGTCAGGCTTGGCGCCATGACTGCCTCCCTGGGGAGCCTGTTCCAGTGCTCCACCACCCTCTGGGGGAAGAACCTTTTCCTGATATCCAACCTAAACCTCCCCTGGCACATCTTCCTGCCATTCCCTTGGGTCCTGTATAGAGTAACTTACAGAGTTGGAGACAGTAGGGACATATCAAACTCACTATGGTAATCCTCCTGACGTAAGCCTAAGCAAATAGTCTATCTCATGTTTGAAACCAGGACTCTGAATTTGCTTTTGAATTATTTATAAAAAATGGGGGTTTGATGCTTGTTGCCTATCAGAAGGCCTTTTAGTGCTGTGAGCTAGAAACTGGTACTATACTGAAGACTTAGTCTTCAGCTACGCCTGATTTGGAGGGGGGAACAGACATAACGTTTTCACTTGTGTAATCCTTGTAAAGCTGAATTTGTCTAGAGGCTAATTTGAACTCGGGTTGTAACTGAAGCATCCTCAAAGCCACTCTACACAGTGTGTGGAGAAGGCTAGGTCAGTAAATAAGGATCAAGCACCATGCAGAGAGCCCAGTTCCTGCTGCAGGCACGTTGTTCCTAAAGCCTTAATGCTCTGCCTGCACTGTATAAAGCAGGGAGAATGAAATGGCCATTAACTACCCTCACATGCCCTCTCCCAGGGGAAATTCACTATTCCTATTTGTATCATCATGTCAACTTGGGTGTGCCAGACCACTTTATTGGTGGGTCAGGATGGGACCTAGAGCAGCATTTCAAGTTGTTAGTTCCTTCTGAACCTCAGTGTGCAGCAGTGACATTTGCCTTATTCCATTCCTGGCACCTGACTGTCTGGCCTGTGATTGCCCTCCTGCTTGGGCCACTGAGGCAACACAGTTCAATCTATTGCAATAATTCCATTTTGCAGCCATTGTAATAAACACACCCAATGCAGTTATTTGACTTGTATTTGGGATTTTTTTTTAGTGCACTATCAAAATTTTCAACTGTAATTTCTCATTGTTTTCTGCACCAAAAAAATTAAGCCCAAAAAAATTAACACCACTTTATATAGTTGATGAAATAATGTAATTGATGTAATAAATTCAGAGAATTCAAGAAATCCAAAATGACTTGTCTTTTGAGAACTATGCATTTTTGGAATATGGCAAAGAAATGTGAGCCATTGCCTGTTTCTATATGTTAAATAGCACATATTAAGTCTTAAGTTTTAAGCAAATGATAAGTGGCAGTTAGGAAGACAATTTTTTTTCAAAATGTGTATGCTTCTGGCAGAGTAGAGTTGACAGTCATCTGTTTTGCTCATGGTTTGTGTTTATACACTGTCACTGGTGGAGCTAGGGGCTTAAATTCACCCTCCTGATGCATGTGAGGTTATGGTATAAACAGCATACCAGTGGAGAATTCTGGCTTGCCTTCAGTGTGAGGAGATAGGAGAAGTGGTCTGATCAAGGAGTGTGAAAGGTTTGTGTGTAGGTACGAAAGAGTAGAGTAAGCTGGAGGTGATTATATACTTGGCAGTTTACTGCCACCAGACCTATGTGATAACAGAATCACAGATGGTTGGAAGGGACCTCCAGAGATCATCTTGTCCAACCCCCCTGCGTGAGCAGGCACACCTAGAGCAGGGGGCACAGGACTGCGTCCAGGCGGGGTTTGAATGTCTTCAGGGAAGGAGACTCCACAACCTCTCTGGGCAGCCTGTGCCACTGCTCTGGCACCCTCACAATAAAGAAGTTTTTCCTCATATTTAAGTGGAACTTCCTGTGTTCCAACTTGTGCCCGTTGTCCCTTGTCCTGTCATTGGGCACCACTGAAAAGAGTCCAGTCCCATCCTTCTGACACCCACCCTTCAGATACTTATAAACATTGATAAGATCCGCCCTCAGTCTTCTCTTGTCTAGGCTGAGTAATCCCAGGTCTCTGGATAACGGTCACTGACAACAGAGGGAATTGCTGTAAATACATTTGGGCAAAATTTGGCTTCCAAATTTTAATTCTGCCTTAAACTTTGTTGTTGCTGCATTTAACAGTGTCAGCTTTTGCCAAGTCCAGTTCCTTACTTTTCTCTTGGACTCTAAAAGCTGTAGAAAACATGCTCTCAAGCAGATTTCTTACCTCCTCCTTCATTCTTGAACAAGACTTCTCAACCATCTGTACCATCTCTCCAGTACATGCAGCACTGTGTAAGGACAAGTTGCACCACCTTTCCCATGTCATTGCCTAGCTGTTTTTAATCTCAAGTGGCCAATTTGTTTTGCTTTCATTACAAATGGGAAGGGAGTGGAGAAAAAAGGAGAGAACAGTCTGAACCAAATGTCCTCATTAAGCTTATTTTTTCATAGTTAACTTAAAACTCTACACATGCTTGCAAGTCATTTATTTACTTAGGTCACTGTTACTCAAGGGAGAAATTTGATTCCAGTGTAGCATCTCCCATAGGTAAAGATCATTCCTATGAGTAGGGCTTACACTATCAGCACCTAAAGCATGTTTCCTTGAGTAGTACAACCTGCAGAATGATGTAATTTATTGCAGAAGAGGTTAACTCAGTGTAGCAAAAAGGGGGTTGTCTTAGTAAAGATGATGACTCAGAGGCACAGACTTCTTGTTGTAATAAAGATTTCTCTCATATTTAAGAATGCCAATGAAAACAGAAATATTTATTATTTGATCTTGGCTATGTAGCTCTTTTAAAAATAACACTAACTACGAATGTACCCAATAACTGTGTCAGCCTTTATCCTACCAATTACTGTGCATGCTGGCATGATTATTCAACATGTCTTCACAACAGAACAAAACAAAAAATCCCAATATCATAACGTGGGAGCACATCAGGGTGTAGGTAGTCCCTTCCAAATGAAGAAAATAAAACCCACACTGACATCAAAAAGCAGACATGGACATAGCCAAAAAAAATCCCAGCTTGCCTTAGTAAGAGGTTTTTTCCAGAAGTGCTCTGGATGGATCAGACTTTCTTTCTAGCACCTTTTTTTCATTCTTCAAGTAATGCGCAGAGTTCTTATTCAGAATGGGCATAGGGCATGGCTTTGAGAGAGAGCCCATGCCATCAAGATGCTTGTCCTAAAGCATCTGAAAATCTAAGAATGCCATCTGCTGTCTCCTAAGAACAGTTTCCATTGTTGTTTAGACATGCTTTTGTCTGGGACCATAAAGGAGAAGTAGTATATGTACAGATTGTAGCTAACTGGTATCAGCAGGAGTGTGTTGTCTTCCCAGTTGCTCATTTGTAATTGCTGGCTGTTGCTGTCTCCATGACGGGTGAGGGAAGATATTGCTGTCCCAGGTCAAAATAGTGAGGGCATGATCTACTCTGTTTTCTTCTTACATTCTCTCCCAGATGACATGTCTACTGCATCTGATGTTGTCCCAAGCTTACATCAAATGTAATTTCATACTTTTATTCCAATTGGCTAAATTTTCCATTGCTTATTTATTTAAGATTTTGTAAGGAATGATTTGAAGTCCTTTGTTCATTTTCTCTAAAGTGAATTTATGTCTATTAGTTTGTTACTGAACTGTTGGGACTTTTTAACATGCCTGGAGCTTTCTCATCCTCTCTCAAAGATGTGACTAACACGCTGGATAACATTTGTCTCAGAAGTGGGACATAAGAGAGTTCATAGAAGAGAATGTTTTACTCAGGACACAAGGCAGTACATGGATGCTCCATGACGCTGGCATTATTCGAATTAATTTTGTTTGTTCCAGCCTTCCAAGAGCATTGTTAGATGTCTGTGGTCATTGTTGTGATTATCACAAAACATTATCAAAATATCAACAAAGCACAGAGCAGCAGACCTGTCAGATAGTTCTCTCAACCAGTGAATACATTTTACGTTTCCTGTTTAGTCTCCAAATAAATTATTTTTTTTCAGTCATGATCTGAATTTGTAATAATATTGCATTTTGTACAACTGCTATAGGAGGAAAAAGCCCAAAGCACACTGAACTGAGAGGAGCAAATCTGAGGAAACATATTTAAAAATTTCAGTGGCTACATAAATCTGTTGGAGAGCTTTCCTCTTTTTAATCTAGCTTCTCCAAAATCAGCTGCTGCCTTCTTAGTCACATCTGCTTGATATTACTGTGCTAGTTGAGAACATGGGAATATTGGCTGGTATGAACAACTAAGAAACTTTTCTATGCTTAAGATGTTCACTGATGGAACAAATAATTTGTTGTTCTGATCATGGGGAAGTATTGACCAAAGGCAAACTACAGCCCACCTAACCTGCCTAGTCTCTTAACATTTAATCAAAGTTTTCTTTCTGCCAGGGAAAAGAGAAGATCAGACATCTTTCTTAATCTCCTATTTTCCCAGAAGCAAATCCAGTTCCTGTTTAACACATGTAACAATAACCTATCCCATATGTGTTTTGCCCTTTGTTGCAACTATTTTTTCTGAGTTGTCTAAATAGTTATGGCTCTTATTTTTTCAGTTTTAGATTATCTGCTCCTGGTTTGCCCTGCCACATCAATCACAATTTGGAAAACATCTGCTGGCCCTCTGCAAAAAATCTTTTTTTTTTTCAACTTCAGTAATGCTAAAGCTGCTCAACATGTTTACATCAGAAGCCTTTTTGACACAAAGTAGCTCATGGAATAAAACAAATAGAAGAAATTATAAAAATTCTGGTTTTGTCACTTTTTTCATAAGGCTTACTAAATTTTGGCTTCCTTAGGAGTGGAAAGATCTATACAAATTCAATTTCATTATCAAGTTACAAAACCTCCTCTCTAAATTTTCTTCAAGTGTCTCATCTTTCAATCAGATACCATTCTTCCAGAGGCCTCCCTTTTTCGAGGGCAGTAGTACACACCTGGTGTGAGAACTGGGACATAGCAAATGCTATATATCTTAGAAGTACAATTTGTTGCTTTGTTTTCTATTACTAATAACACATTAAACTAGCAGCCTGGCTGACATTTCTGTCTTGTTTCACATTGGCTGTTGGGTTTAGTGATTTTTATTTTTTATTCCCCTGCAATAACTGCTGTTCCTTATTGTTCAGCACGTTTCTGCAATTGATGTTTTCTCATAGGCTGTTGCTGCACATTGGTTTTTAATACATATTGGAAGTTACCAGAAGATAAAGTTCCTTTTAATCAGGGTTGATGTCTTGGTCAGAAATCACACCAGTATGTCCACGTATCCACGCACACAAGGTTTACAAAGGCCTCTTTTAAATCTCACAGTTCTATTGTTTAGCATAAACAGTGCCCAATGAAAGAATTTAGGGCTGAGTCCCTCCCTTGCCATCACAATATAGATGAAAATTTAAACTCAAGCTTTAGTCCATCTTTTGCTTTTCGTATTCCAGTGTTGAGATTGTTATTTCACTTAAAATCTTTACTTTGGAGGGAGCCAAATTCCACTCAGATTTATATTTGTGGATTTCTGTCTCTATAAAGAATTTAATTTAGCTGTTCTGTTTGTAGCAGGAGGGCCTTATGATTCCCTCTTGACAGCTTATTATATGTGAAAGAAAATTCAAAATAAATAAATGTTTAGTTCCAGTGTATTCCAGCAATATATACACAGTCTGTACAAAAGTCTTTTGAATTGTGCAACTCATAAAGAAAGTTACAAAGAAAGTAAATATCAATAAAGAGCCATTCTTTCATCTGACAAATACATCTTTGCAAAAACTGCAACCACTAATTTTCCTGTCCAAACATACTGGAGCTACCTAGTGAGCTAAAGGAGGTTTTGCTTATTATATCAGAAGGCATTTTTCCCCTAAAGCTATTTTATTATCTGAGGCCTGCAAGCAGAGTTCTAAGTCTAATCAGATTTATTAAAACCAAAAGCAACAGTCTTACTAGTGTGGAAAAGAAAAAAAACCTGGAGTTTTAGGGATTCTGAGATGGGAATGATTAACTACTGAATAAGTGAATCCCTAAATTCAAACTCTCCTCTTAAATCTAAGAGGCAAAGTTGTTCAGATTTGTCTGGCCATGTCTTTTCAAGGATTTTGGCATCATACCATGCATTTTCATTAACAGCATTTTTAGTAGATAAAAAGAGAAAAGAAATCCCATGTGTGCATCAAGACAGTAACACAGCAGTGATCATACATCATGTGGTTTGCATGAATTATTTCATTACCTGATCAGGTAACTTTCAATTTTTAGGTTCTCAAAACACTCCTGAAAATCCTGTATAACAGCAATTTTGAAAATGTCATGCTATGTCTCTCTAGAGCTTAGTTCCAACTATGCCCATTAAGCACTATCCAAGGTTAAGAGGTGGAGTGGGTTTTCTTCTCCAGGGCTATATAGCCTGTGTTTGTCATATATGATGCTGCAATTCTACATAGATAGCCATCTAAAGAGGAAGTTTTAGGGTTTATCCAATATTTTTTGTCACTTTTTCCATCACGAGAAGGCAAAACTCAGTGTAGCTCCTGGTATGCCAGTTATGATAGTCTTGAAGCATTTAACCCTCAAGAAGATCAATTTTTGTCATCAATATATACTTCTCCAAGTACTACAAGATGGTAATAATATCATCCCTGGATGCACTTTTACATTGGCAGGATCCCTGTTATCATTTGTTACCTTGTTAGCTTTTACCTTTGCTAAACCTGTTCACAAGTGATAAATTAGAGCATCAGGAGAAGGAGCTCAGACAACTAAAAGACTCCTTATTATTTGTAAGATAGGATTATTTAGTGATGAACAAAAGGGGCTAATGCCCACTTACTTGGGGGAGCTATGAGAATAAACAATT
Organism: Anhinga rufa; assembly: GCA_013400875.1. Taxonomy (NCBI): domain Eukaryota; kingdom Metazoa; phylum Chordata; class Aves; order Suliformes; family Anhingidae; genus Anhinga; species Anhinga rufa. The sequence continues at coordinate 9,376 of VZTV01066525.1, forward strand.
AAAAATAATGCTGTTCATGACCCTGAGATTTTGGCAACTTTACAAAGGTATTTGTAACCCAACAGTCATTAGTCCTCCATTTAAATGCTGGTACACTCACAATTAAGACCCAAGTGCTTTGAGCCCATTTCTGTTACCATGACGCTTTAGCAGTTACAGGTGTCCATAGTTCCTTGTTTTAAAAAACTACATTCTTAGGACACAGTAATGTGTGTAGTCATTCCTCAGAGCTGTGTAGAAACAGCTTTTGGCATTCTGAAACAAAGTTCTTTCATCATTATCTCAGTTCAGAGTTTACTTAACTAATGGTTTTGGGGGGGTTATGCTCACTTGACCAGACTAACAGCAGTACAGCATTTTGACACATTCCTTTACAAGTTTTCTGACTGAATCTGGTGGCACAGGACTAGACCAAAATATTCTCCTGTACTGGAGCTTGAAAGACTCTTCTCTGTCACAGTTGTGCTTGAGGAAGAAGGAATTAAAAAAAAAAGTGGAAATGCTACAGATCTTTTCACTGAGAATTGGTGTAGTCTTCTGGCCAGACTGTCTTTAGTTTTGCATAGCTCCATAGGGAGAGGGGCGAATAAAAGTGCTTCCTATTTGTGATCCTTTGCAGTGATTTAGTATAGATAAAGCCTTTACGATGATCCAAGAATCATTTTCTCAGCAGCCCATGGTTGTCCTGTTAGCAGAAAATCAAAGCTATTTCCTGGGAAAGGGTGACAGCTGATCTTGCAGGTCTATGAACTAGGAACATGCCCTTTACCTGCCTTACTTTCAGCCCATCTTTAGGAATCCCTGTCTGGCAGTATATACTTCACCTCATCCTCCCCCCTCTCATCATAAGACTACTTTACAGCTCACTGTGGTCCTTGTCCAAAACAGCCTCAAAGTCAACATACCAAACTATTTGTGTTTTTGATCAAAATGGTCTTTTTT